>BPLR01001047.1:0-68589 GCA_021605095.1 Caerostris extrusa | reverse complement strand
CACTCTCCTATTTTGGCGGGAAATGTCCATACGGCGCGTTCATTAATCAGCTCAGCGGACATTCGAAACAAACTCCTCCTGGTAGCCGGGATCGGGTGACTACAACAATGCTCTCAGCAAGACTCGGTGCGGTGTAATCTCCGGCTCTCCTAGGGTGAAATTACGATTTGATCCGCAATAGGCATTCGATAAATTACGTGAATAGGATATTGGGGCCAATCGCTGGGGAAACCCTAAGCTCTAAATGTCACGCGTTGTCAAAACAAGGCCTTGCGTCTTTTAGGACATCGCTGAATTATCTTTAGTTCACAATGTTTATGCGCCGTGTTGCGTTATTCGAATGTATATCTGCCATAAATTAATTCCAATACGTAAAATAATTGCGTCTATTGGATTGCATTGCGGAGACTTATTCTCAGAATATTCATTTCGCAAATATTAAACCAAAGGAACTGTAATCTAATTCTAGGGTTTTAAGTCACAACTGTTTAAAATTTCACTTTATATATATATTTTTTTATATGTGGTGTATATACATACATTTAATGTAAAAATTTCAACAGCGGTGAGTATACATATAAAATATGATAAAATACTAGTAAATAAATGATCATGTATACGGTATGCGTAAATAAGTTATTATAATGCTGCATTAATTTAATTCCATACATTATCTATATGTGTTATCATGTTAGTGTGGTACTAAATAATATATATATAATGATATATGTTATGTGTGGAACTAAATTAGTGCAATATTCTAATAATTTGTTTACATATCTGTTTCACATTATTATTTATTTACGAATATTTTCGTCATGAAAATGCTACAAAAAGAAGAATGAGAATGTATTCTGATGATTTTTTATATATCTCTAAAGAAAGAATTTATAATCATCATTTAAATCTGCAATGAAAAACCATGATAAGTACGATATTTAAGGTTAATGAAGTTTAATAAATTTATATATTTATTTAATTGTATAAATTCATAAAACATTTAAAAAAATTTATAATCATCATTTAAATCATTCCCAAAATATTAAGGCAAAGTGAAAAAAATTTCTGTAATATATGGAAGTGACATATAAGAATTTTAGTGTTTTAAGTAATGCTGGCATGGACTGAAATATCTATCGATTATCTCTCTCTGATGTAACTGTGATATTCATATATATATTATATATTTACTTTGAATATTTACGTAATGGAAATGCTTCAAAAAACGACTGAAAAATGAATTGCAAGTGACGATTTTTTTTTCCCCTAAATAAAACGCAATCTGCAACCAGCTGAAGACTTATGATATTAAATTATTATGTTGAATATAATTTAACTTTATTTTAAATAGCATGAAAATAATCAAACAAATAGGTCTTCTGCTGGAATAGGCACATTAATATCAGTCACATTTCTGTGGAAATTGTGTCAGAAAAAAAATTTCAGTTATATAGTGTACATATTTACATATATATATAATATATATGTGTGCGTGTATGTCTTCAAGTGAGTGTGTAAAGTTATGAATTGAAAAATTTTATATTATATTAGTAGTTTGTGTTACATAATTAAATTTATTGTATAGTTATATTATTAAATGTTGTATATTACAAAAAAAATTTTTATATTATTTGGTTACCAAAAAAAATAGTATATTTTATACATTTTGTATATTAAAAAAAATAAATACAGAAATTAAAAAATTCTAGGAGAAAGAGAAAAAACATTGAAAGAAGATTTATTCTTCAAAAAGTAAATAGATTTAAATCTAATTCAAAAAAATAAACATATTAACTAAGTTTTTTAGATTCAACTTCTTTTTTCCCAGAAAACAAAACATTTATTATGAAGCAATGTAGTAAATTCTTCTAAACTTTCAAATTATTACAGATGCTCAGGAAAAATTAATAAATACACATAAAGCACTATAGAAAAAATACAATATTTATTTATATATTACAACTTAAATTTTATTTACATCATTGCATATAGCAGAAAAAAATTTATGTAATGAAAATTATTATGATTGTAATCTTTATTTTAATTAATCTTCCTAAATGAAAGAAGTTTGTGTAAAAAGGTACATAAAAATTTTACCTTTTACTTTAAACATGTGTGCTTATATTTCTTGTTTCTAAAGATATTTATCAGGGATGTTTAAATATATTCAATGGAACATTAATTTGAAAGTCGGGAATTAAAACAGAAAATTCCTATGTCCTTATTTAAAAAAAAAAGAAAGAAAGATTGGTAAAAAGCTCAATTATTAACAATAGCTTCAATATCTATTTTAATCTGGGAAATATAAATAGTGACATATTAAATAATGAAATGCTAAAAATATATATGAAATATATTTTGCAGTAAATACAATATTTTTGTTAAAATTTTTACACATATTATTAGTGAATTTTTTGAAATAATTATAAAGCATGACATAAGCATTACACTAATTTAAATTGCTTTGAATTTTGTTTTTAAATTATGCACCATACTTAAATAAATTAATATATTCTCCACAATTTTTACTATAAAAAGCTATTTTAAATTAAGTTTTATTATTATATTATTCTTTATAATTAAAGAATCTATAAATATTTGTTAATATAAATAATCAAGCAATATCATTTATTATTTTATATAAAGATGATTTCCATTCTAACCTAGAAGTAAACTCGAAAAGTTAAACTTAAAATACTATTGAAATTAAATTATTATTATTATTATTAAAAGTTATTTATATTGTTCCCTATGAAGATGGTTGAATCTGTAATTTCGAATCTGTAATATATATATGTATGTATGTCTGTGTATTACAAAAAAAAATCCCTTTACAAAAAATATAAATTGATACATATAAAAAAGAAATAAATATAGAAATTGAAAATTCTAGAAGAAAAGAGAGATATAATTCATTCATATATTATTCATAATGGCTTAATAAGTAGATATTTTGCAATTTTTACTTTTTTTGCAAATTTGGAATTTTCGAGAAAATTTTATAGCAACTTTTCCTGTTTTTATATCAACAAAAAACCCTTTCTTTTATTATTGTACCTCAGTGGGCAACATGTTAGACTTACACTGAAGAGCCAAAAACTTTATGACTACCCCCTACATTTGCAATGAACTCGCCTGGATGACGTGGAAGCTGCGTGAACAGGTGGAAGTGGTATTTAACTGGTATTGGTGGTGGTATTAATCCATGCCAAGGTGGGTTGAAGCTGTGTTGCGCGCCAAAGGTGGGCCAACTCGTTATTGACAGGTGGTCATAATGTTTTGGCTCTTGAGTGTATGTTAAATGGGTGATAAAAAGCCTTCTGCAACGCCTGTTAAGGATAATTTCCCTTACTTGCGTGAGGTGAACGAATACGAATGAATATATCTATTTTTTTATACGAGTCCGCCTGGTTATTCCTCCGAGATGATTTTTCCATATGTCCCCAATATCCCTCGAGTATTCCATTTTCTGAAATCAACGACATCAACGGTCCCAGCTGGCAAATTCGAACCTATGTCATCTACTATACAATCTTTAAATAAAAAAAAACCAACTAGGCGCATTATCATGTCGCATATGGTCACCATCCAGTATTCTTGAACGATTACGAATTGAACGAATACAAATTGAACAAAAAAAAGTGAATTCGAATAAGAATTGAACGAAATGAGTGAATACGAATACGAATAATACCAATATGAATAATAATTATTTTGACACGAGGTGAAGGTTATTCTCCCAGACGACTTTCAATATGGTCATAATCACCATCGAGTAATCTTGTTTTGAAATCAATGGCCATCCAGCGTATTCGAACATATACTCTCATGCATACTAACTGGCCACATTACCCCTTCGCATATGGTCATAATTGCATTCCAGTATTCTTTGAACGAAGAATTGAACGAAGTGAGTGAATACGAATACGAATAATAATTCTTTTGATTCGTGGCTTTTCTGGTTATTCTTCCAACACAATTTTCCCATATGGTCTTAATCGCCATCGAGTATTTTGATTTCTGAAATTAGCCCATCAGACCCATCATAAAAAGACCCATTAACCCATCATAAAAGCCCCATCCAGAAAATTCGAACCTATACCCTCTACAAACTAACTAGGCACGTTACCACTTCGCATTCAATTCAACATTTGTCTAGAGCTATCCTTTATATCTTCTGTTATAAAAGAAATTACATTAAAGTGTCGAATAAAATATTATTATTAATAATTATAAATTCCCCATATTATTATTTTATAAAAAACATCGTTTTAGTTGCAAATTCATTGCAGCTAATACGAAATATTGTATCAAATAGTTTTATAAAAACATCGTATTTTTGCAAATGCATTGCTTTAGAATGTCTTTTGTTGAAAATGAGTAATTAATAATAAAAAAAAAAAAATGAGAATCCATGTTAGAGATATTAAAAATGATTTTGAAATTAATTTATATAATTTCTAAATCATTTTATTTTATTTTCCAATAAATATATTTTTTTATATCCCTTATTCCCTCTAGCATTTTTAAATGAGTACGAATTGAACGAAATGAGTGAATACGAATACGAATAATACCAATATGAATAATAATGCGTTTGATTCGTGGCCGCATTGTTATTCATCCGAGACGGAGAATACGAATAATACTTTTGATTCATGGCTGCTTAGTTATTCACTGAGACGACTTTTCCCTATAGTCATAATCTCCATCAAGTATTCTCGTTTCTGAAATCAAAGACATCAATGGACTCCGCCAGCAAATTCGAACCAATGCCCTCTTTGCAAACTAACTAGGCATTACCATTTCGCATATGGTCATAATCGCCATCGAGTATTCTCGTTTCTGAAATCAAAAAGACATCAATGAACTTCGCCAGCAAATTCGAACCTATGAGCTTTGGGAAACTAACGGGGCATATTACCATTTCGCATATGGTCATAATAGCCATCGAGAATTCTTGAATGAATACGAATTGAACGAAGTGAATATGAATGCGAATAATAATTCTTTTGATTCGTGGCCACCTTCCTATTCATTCGAGACGATACTTACCATATGGTCATAATCGCCATCAAGTAGTTTGTTTCTGAAAATCAACGGACACCGCCAGCAAATTCGAATCTGTGCCCCTCTCTTACAAACAGACTAGCCACATTACCACTTCGCTGCTAGTTGGACGGCTTAATTTATTAACATTGATTAAAAATATAAAAATGTTCTTTCGACTCTAAGCCAGTATAAACATTAAATATTATATTCTATGGCAAGACTTAATTGAAAATAACTCATCATAAAGGCTTATCACGTAAGTTTTTCACTTAGCCATATTTTTTTCTGAAGTTTACAGAGACGTCGGCTGTTGACAAAAAGATCAATCATCTGAAAAAAAAAGAACCTAAGTAAAAAAAACCGATAAACTATAAAAAAAGCTTCTTGAGCTGCCATAAGTTTGTAGGTTAAACAAAGAGAGAGAGAGAGAGAATGAAAAAAAGACATTAAAGTTCTGTGATTAATCTTACGCTTCAGTTGTTTTTTGAAACTCAACTTGATGGACCACAGAAGTTTCGGTTTAACTAAGTAAGTATTTTGATTTTTTTTTTTTTTTTTTTACTTAGAGGTTACTTTTTCACCATATGTGACCGACAAAAAAACTTTGCTTCTTTAATATATTCTTAATACGAGAAAAAAAAACACAAAGTGTGCAGTCGAGAATAAACAATTAATTTTTACAGTTTATAATACTCATAAAAAACACTTAATCACATTTTATGAGATCATATATATTTTATCTTTTTTATTAATATTTGAAAAATGAAATACTATTAAGAATAGGCAAATGAATTATTCTATTAATGCTATTTTAGCATTCAATAACATATATTTTTCAACAAAAGCTAATCTCAGCAAAAAAACAACGTAAGTCCAAAAGAGTATTTCCAAACTATCGAAGTCTAACTAAAGGCTCGTGTATGTATGCTGCTGAAGAGCAATGTGATTAACACAGACTTCAGCTTGGAATCCTGGCCGGGCATGGATAATTGTGATTTGTTCGGAATCCACAATAAACTGTAAAATCCCCTGTCTAATTAGCCCAAAGTGTGCACAAAATGACCGTAGAGCGACCAACCAAACCAAGTCGTGCAAGAACTCATGGCACAGTTCATATTCCCTCCGTAACTGTTTCTAACTGTGAAAGTCAAACAGACAATTGCTAATTTCATAAGGTTTCATTATCCATGACACTTATTATCTGCAGTTAGATTTGAGTGACAGGCTGTTCTCATTAATACAAAACACTAATTGCATGTAATATAAATATACAAAATACTGCGTACCTGCTATGAGTATTTCCAAACTATCGAATTCTAACTAAAGGCTCGTGTATGTATGCTGCTGAAGAGTAATGTGATAAATTCCGTACACCAGGATGATTTGAAGGAAAAAACCTTGAGATGCTACTCTTGGGGGTAAATTATAGTAAATTGTAGAGGTGCATATTTTGTAACATTAAAGTTACTAAAAATATGATGTTTGAGGTGCTAATAAATTTTGAAAAATGTTATAAACTCTAAGACAGGACTTTATATGAGACTTCTTCAATGATTCAACAGTCCATTGGACCAGGGCCATCCACCTACTGGCAGATTTCGAGGCAGGAAACTCTTTCTTTTCACGGGGTAGGTTGTATGGTTTTTCTATATTAGACCATGAACTGGGGTTTTAAAGTATATTTCAAACCATTACAAGCATCCAAGTCCGGGACTTGAGCCCGAAAACATGGGGCTGTGAGGGCCAGAGCTCTATTCACTCGGCTATCAGTCCTCTTATGTGAGACTATCAGCTGTAAATATTTGTATTCTTTATTGCACACCAGAATAATGTGTTTATTTAATCATTTTATTTTATTTTACTTAGTTATTTAGTTATTTTTTGCATTTCATAGAAGAACAATCCTATAGTCATCATTTATTGTTTATTTTGAAACAGATTCCAATTTCAGGAAAACAAAATTATCAAAAAAAAAAAAAAAAAAAAGACTCTTCCTCTGATTGATTGAGAATCACTTCAAGTTCAAGTGTAGCAATAAGGTTCATTGACTTAGATTGCAAAATCTTAAATAAGAGCAACGAAAGAATATTTTTCTATCGCAAATAAAGTAATGACTTAATTGGAACTTCTCAATGAATTAAAAGAATGTCGGTCTCAAAAGGCGAATCCTTATCAAGCCAATTTCCAACTAATTCCAGAGTAGAATTTCGCCATCACATCCAAAGATCCATGATGCTTTATCCAGCTCGAAGATGCTTTCAATGCTTCTTTTCCCGTTCTAATATACTATATTGCAAAACGCTATTTCTCTTAAGGAGTAATCATGAAAGAACAACATATTTTTTTAAACGAATCTGGATATTTTAATTTTGGTGAAACACAATATACACATAGTGCTGCTGCTGGAGAATTTTTCTCTTATTTTGGCTTGTATACTGTTGAATTCTCCAGACATGGTTGCAGCATATTCATATCTTTGTCTCATATCTCATGTATATAAATCCAGACCTTATGATTCTAAAGTTTTCAAACTTTTTTGTTTATAGATCTTCCCTGTTAAAATTGCTGGCACACACTGTAAAAAAATTTTAACTGATAAGGATTTGTTGTCCTTCCATTTCTACAAATTTTACACATAAAAAGGCACTTACTTAAATCAATATCTCGTTGATAAGTTATAAAAGAAAAACATTTGCTTTTCATTCACTTTTTTAAGCCCCTTTTTAATTAATTCGTTGTAAGCCTGTATTATTTCGTTTTGTAATTTAAGCGATAAATACGAGGCATTTTTAATAAATATGTTAATTGCTCTTTCAGCCTTTCTTCACTTGCATCAATTAGTAATTTAAACAATTGACAGAAATTTAAGGGTTACAAACTTTTCTGCTGTTGAAAATCCATAATGTTTTGTTTTTATCACAAAAGCCTTTTTTCTATATTATTTTTCCTATCGAACACTGTTATATCATTAATATCTATTAAAATTCCTTAGATCCCCTGTACAATCTTCCTTATATTATCAGCAATTAACAAAGAATGCGCGTGATATTTTTTTCTAGACGCGGATGATTTCTGTCGATTGGTCCTAGAAACGGAAAGGCTGATTAAATAATTGACTCAATGGACGACTGTTTGATTTGTCACAAATTCCTTTGCCAAAAGGTCGCAATATTAACAGTAAATCCATCTTCTTCATTATCAAATAAAGAGCTTATGTGATAAACACATATGTGGTTGTTGGCATCCAAAATTTTTAAGTACAAAAATGTTTTTGTCAGTTTGATGTTACAATAACATTTTTCAAATTTCGATTTTATTTCACTTTCGAATTTTTGAAGAATAGTGAATTCTTGAAATCTTTATTTCTATTTCTATTTCTGATTCAAATAGGTGATTTCTAATTCTTCGTTATTTTTAAATGTATACTTTTCCGCTTCAAATTAAATTTCGAAAAATATTTCACCAAATATGAAATAATTTAAAAGAGACTACTTTTTTTGCTATCACTCATTGATAAATCGAAAATTTAAAAAAAGATTCAAACAGATTTAAGGTTATAAAATTAAAAACTTACAATTTGAGAATAAGAAACTAGAAAAAGGCAGATTTCGAATGACAAGAGCCTGGACTATCGCTCGAGGACTATTCATGTGCATTTTCCGAAGGTCTGAAGAAAAGAATTCCTCCTGTAATTGTTCCCGAAGAAACTGTTGGGGAGGGGAAGGGAACATCTTCTATAGGGGATGCACCTCTCTCTTTCGTCCACAAATATTGACCTAGAGGTACTTTTGAGAGACAGAAAAGAATTTTCTATTCTTTTTTTGAGGAATTGGTTTAGATGAAATCATCTTTTATTTTTGTAATGAAAACTAATTTAAGCATGTAGAGAAAAAGAATTTAAAGTTCAGAACATTTATAATAATATAATAAAATAATCATTTTGAAATATTTCAATTTCAAGAAAAATATCTTGATGGGAAGGGTGCATATTTTCCTTTGCATTCCTTTCTGGTATGCCACTGCGTAAGACGGCTATTATCACTGAAAATGTCTTCTTTTTATTAATTTCGTGAAATATAATTGAAAATGATCTTAATGGATATCTAACACAAATTCTCGACAGTCTTTTTAGTACAGAATAGGGCCAAACTTCGTACCAGAAAGCGCCAAAAATTTTTTAGAAATGATAATTCCATAGATAGAAGAAGCCAAGAAATCCTTCGAAAAAAAGCAAGAGTTAGCTAATGCTGCTTTTTAACGTGTCTTAATCTAGATCTACCATTAGCTTTATGTACAGATGCCACTAGTTTCGCAATTTTATCTGTTCTATAGCAATATGAAGATAGAGGTCGGAAAACAGTACAAATTAGGCCAAGTATGGGTGTGGTCTTGATTCAGTGTTGTTCAGAATATGAATTAAATTATTTCTCAAAATAAAAACGCGATGTTTAGCTGCCCTAATTACTAAAGCACTACTACAGCACTGAACAACTGCAACACAATACAATAATATAATCAAATTATTTACAGAATCATCTTAAAAAGCACCCGTTCAAGCCAGTTAGTTGTTGCATCCTCCTTACTGCCTGAACCTTTCTTTCGTTGTACCTTCCGTACTCTTGAACACTTCCCTTGACTCTGCACACTCCATTCTCTCTTTTCTCCCGCTCCCATATCAGTTTCAAAGTCTAACGGGCGAAAAACAAAAGTGCAAATTCCAAAGTCTAACGTAAGAGTCAACCCGTCCTTGAAAGGAGAATTTATTAACTTTGAGTTCAAGGTTATGACTTTTTGTGAGAATGCGTGGTTGATGCTTACTCTTTGGGAACTAAATGTCAATAAAACTACATAAAAGAGAATATCTGTTGTCAGATGTACGATAATACAACGAACTGGTAGTTGCGCTAGAATAATACAAGACATCCTGAAATACTCGTTTTAGATCAGAATTAAAAATTAATTTCAGAACTTCCATTTTCTTATAGTGTTATCTCATACTTATATATTTTATTAATGTTATCTCTTATCTTATTCTTTATTCAGGATTATCTCGTGATATTTTGAAAAGATGCAAATACGAGTTACAAGAATACTCGATGTAATCCCTTAAGAAGTTAAAAATAAAAAAACCAGAAAACGCTTTAATCTTCTAACCTACTATTTGCTGTGTTATCTCTGTCTGTTACATGCTTTAATCGATCACTTGAAGTATTTCAATTCTTAGACAAAACGTATTTATGTTTCATTAGCCGTAAATCTTCTTCCACATCTCTCTCGCTCATTCACACGAGAATTTTAAGCTATCGAACGCATAAAACGAAAGAATTCGTTATTAATTTGAAGCGAAACGCAAAAAGATATGCATATGTCTTAAACTGGCAGCAAACATCAGGCGAAATTCCTCTCAACCAAAAACGAAATCGCCATCATTTGAAGCCCTGCTTAGAAGCAAACACAATCATATATCAGCTTAAACCTTAACAGAAAATCGATGCAGGGCTGGATCGTAAATTTTCTTTGTGTACATATCTCTGGCATGCTCGTTTTCTTATTTGATACAATAAATCCTTTGCCATGATGTATCGAACCCCTTTGAAGAACCCGCTTCACGTCGGTTTCCGATAAGACAGCCAATTTTGCCTTAGGATTTACTGGGTTATGGTCATTAAATATTTGATAATGGTTGTTGAGATTAGCTTTTCGACTGGAGTAATACCGAACGGAAACTTTGCTGAATCGTGTCAGAGAGTTTTCGATAGTTTATGCCAGCTGAGTTGAAATGTTAATGGGAAAAAATAGTATTTTTTACAGAAATTTGAATTTCTTTTAGTGGAACTAAAGTTATATTTTTGAATTTATGAGGCACGATTCACCATTTTTAATTTATGCATCTTGATCTTGCAAATCTGTCTTTGTGGTTGTTGTTGTTGTCGTATCCCTCATAGAAAGAGGGAAGAGGGGTGCAGCTTCTGTTCTGATGGAGCACCCGTAGGTAGAAGTCTGACTTCTGCTACGTGACGCTCTTATAGAAATAGGAGACCGAGACCTACGGCTTAAAGTGGATTCCGAACCACACAAATCTGGCTTTCAAGATAACATATTTGCTACGTGCTAATGATTAGATTAGCTTTAGATTAGATTAACTTAGATTTACTGTTGAGATTAGCTTTTCGATTGGAAGTAATGCCGAACGGAACTTTGCTGAATTGTGTCAGAGAGTTTTTGATAGTTTATGCCAGCTGAGTTAAAATGTTAATGGGGAAAAATAGTATTTTTGCAGAAATTAGAATTTTTTGGGAAATATTACGGGTTATATTTTATACGGGGGTTATATTTTTGAATTTATGTGGCACGATTCACCATTTTTAATTTATGCATCTTGACCTTGCAAATCTGGCTTTCAACAGAATACATTTGTTGCGTGATATTGATTAATGTAATTGCCAAAATCAGCACAACAGTTATTTCACAAAAAAGAAACTAAATTTGTGCAATAACAATATTTGCTTGTTTTTAGCAAGCCCCGGTAAAAATTAGTATTTTTTGATACTTTTGGATTTCATTAGCTGTTTGATTATTAGTCGTTTGATTTTTAGTTGATTGATTAGCTGTTTACAATTTTAATAAATAATTAAATGGGTTAAAAGCTTTTTTTTTTTTTTTTTTCAAGCATAAAAATTAAAAAAAAAAAAAAAAAATAGTAAAATGATCGAATTTATAATTTTTAAAAAAATAAGCTTTTTTAGCAAAAAAATAAATAAATATATGGGGCCTGAATGGCCTAGTGCCTAGCGCTTTGACTCTTGGTGCCACATGGTTCGAGTCCTGAGCAGTGCCATGGATGTTTGTAGTGGTTCGGAATCCATTTTGACATGTAGGACTCGGTCTAATATGGTTGTAGGGCGTTGTTTTGAGGTTTAGTCAATCTTCTGCCCTCGTGGTTCCTCGCTAAAAGTGAAGCTGCATATTGCCCTCAACTATAGACGTCACCTGCGACGGGGTCATTTGGACCTTGTGTAGGCTTTCCGTCGCCAGGGGGATTAGTAACAACAAGAACATAAATATATAGAAAGCAAACATACCATTAATTTCATTTTACATTCTGTTAGACCAAGTATCTAGGTTTGCATTTCAAATATGTAATACTGCCACATCCTTCCATCTAATTTTGAAAAAAAAATATCCTCCTTTGAAAATGTATATATTGTATTTTTTTAGCATGATTCAAAACAATACAATGTACTAAACAATTTTTACAATATCTACATGATTCTCAGAAAAAAAGTTTAGCATTAAAATCTTTATAATTTAATGAGTTATTAGAATTTTCTTATTAGCTACACGACATCTGAAGGTCTGAGGAAATGACAAAAATACTCTTTTTCTGTATACTTTAAGCTCATTATTTTGGAAAGTACTTGTCGTAGGTCAAATTATTTTTGTTTGAATTTTGTTCAGAATTTTCAGTGTCATGAAAATATTAAATGGGTGACATTTTTTATTTTTTTCTCGGTGATTTGACGTGGATGCTTTGCTGCGTTTTCCCGTATCACAACAAACACAATTGTTGCTTTTAAGTAGTAATTTATTTTTTTTAGTGTTTTATTTGAGTGGAATTTTTAATTGGGTTATTTATATTAATTTTTTTTTCCTTGTCTCAAAATGGCATAAAGTTTTCCTGTTCTTTTTTTCTTAACTTTTTATATTTCTTAATTTTTTTGTATATGTTTTAACTATCCTTCATGCTTTTCCTTGCGTCTGTTGAAGTTACTGTTTTAAGAAACAAGGATAATTTATATCGATTCTGACAGAGTATGTGAAAATATGCCTAGATTGAATTTCTAGAGGTATTCATTTAACACTTTAAAAGTGTACAGTTGAAAATTACTCGCTTAGCAAATTTTGTATATTTATTACCCCTTGGTGGGCTGATTTTATTATATATAATTAGGATGCACATAAAACATCAAAAAAAAATCTACATGACTGGATAAATCTCTCAGGTATATCTTATTCATACATTCATTACTATAGAGATTTTTTTTTAATTGAAGGAAAAATTTTCTTATTAGTAATTTCATTCTTAGTAAAGGATTTTAAGGAATATTTACTTAAAATAGATACGAAATCCTTACTAAAATCCTTATTAATATTATCCTTTTATTAATATTAAAAGGTGAGAAAAAAGGTAGGGTCAAGGTATGGCTTTGATATACTACTATGTCCAAAAAAGTAAGATCAATTTTCAATTTGAAATTGCCGGGGCTTATGGAATTTCAATTTTTTTTCCTATTTAGGTTGCTGGCATTGTCCTTGACACCTGTGTGAAATTTAACGTCAAAATAGTCATTAGTGTTTGAGTTACGCTTCGCTTTGTGAGAAGCTAAAACTGAATCGGCGATTTTTAAATTGTCTGAATTAATTGAGGAAAGAACTTGCATTCAATTTTGTTTGAGAAAACATATAGAATGTTGAAGAAGGCATTCCGTGAGCATTCCTATATCGGAAAGAAATGTTTAGAAGTGATTTAAGCAATTCAAAGCAGGCAGAGAACGCGTTGAAGACGAAGAGCCCTCTGGTCGACCATCAACTTACTTTGAAGGCAACGAAATAAATTTGGATGAATAAATGAAGAGTTTTTGAAAAAAAAAAAAAATTGGTCTTACTTTTTGGGCACAGTAGTACATAAAAAAATTATTGAAGTAAAGCCATATTTAACTAGCACGAAAAAAAAATTACAAGTCGTGGAATGCTCGATTCATGAGAAATTGATAACATCTGTAGTTATTATATTGCTCTCGTAAAGCTCTGATTCAAATTCGCGTAAGGCGTCCGTTGTAGTCACTGCTTTTAGAAATGAGGTTGCATGATAGTTACATTTTCTTCTGAAATTCCTGCCACTAGGCAATATCCTCCCATCATCGTTTGTTTGTGTGTGCCGGTGGCTTAAGATGTTGACCGATGATAAAAAAAAAAAATGCTTGGCAACTACAGTGCTAGAAAATTTAGCTTCAATCCACTGGCGCTAAGTTTCAATAATTGTTCTCAGACTTAAGACCTATATGAAAACATTTCCATCAGCAGTCAGGATGCTTGATGACAGTTTTCGGTGCTTTCTTCCTTATCTCCCGCAAAGGTTGTTGTGCCTAATCCCCAGTGACCTGAAGTGCGGAATGGCCATCCCATAAGTAGTCTACTCATGGATGTAGGAAAAGGAGCAGCTTCTGTTTTTGATGGAGCACCCGTAAGTAAAAGTCTGACTTTTATTCTGTGTAGCTGAAGAAGGAGGGTTTTTCTCACATGATACTGAAATGTAACTAGTTATACTAAAAGTCCTCCCTGTATAACTAGTTACATTTCAGTATCATGTGAAAAACCTGGAAAATCCCAACAAGTAGTCCGATTAACGACGCAAGATGGTAAACATCTTAATGCCATTGAGCCTCCTCGTTTTTGTTAAACAGTGTCTACAACAAAGCCGTCAACCTCAACCTCAACGTCAACGCTCATCAGTGGCGCACTTTGCTACTGACTTACTAGTTAAGCCCCCTCAAAGTGGAGCAGCTGTCCATAAAAATCCTTCTGAATCAATGCACCCCCTCACAATTTTAAGTAGGCGTAACTTATATCCATAGTAGACCATTGGCGGGTTTGTTCATATATCTTTGAAAGGTAGCTTTCCTACATTGGCATGACCTATAGAAGAAGGTATAGATAAAGCTCGTCAGGTGAACTGACTGCAAATATGAGATGATTATATACACTGTAACAGGTGTCATCGAATCTCCCCACTTCATCCATATGTAGGAAATCTTGAAAGGAATTTACACTCATGATCCATCGATGTAAAACGAAAACAAATAGAGAAATCAAATTTAATAAAACATTTCATTTTCTTTTGTAATTTGTTTGATACTCTTTTGGTTACTTACACAACCTAATACAAATCATTAACCAAAACAAATACTTGTTAAACAGCTTAGAAACCTAGTAATTAATAAGGTGAGAACTATTTAAGATCTATTTACTGTACAAGAATATAAAATGGCTATTTTCTTAATTGTGCTCATATGTATCCGCGCTTCAAAAGGAAGAGATATGCTTTTCCATCACGTAATGGAATCTGCTAAGTAGGAAAGATAAAAAGTGAGGCACGCATTCAGGATAATTGAAGATACGTGTACTTTCATTAGCATCGCTCATTAATGTAACTCACTTACAGTCGAGTTCGTTTATTTAATAATTACGTTTTTGATGTTGATGCAAAACAGAGTTGTGAAGTTTAACTTATTGCATGTAACTAAAACTGAGCTCTAACATTTTAAATTGGTAGCACTAATTGACTCGCATACAACTAGTATTTAATGAAATAATCTAAAAGTTTTCAAAAAGGAATAAAAGAAAATTATAAAAATATTTAGAAATTATAAACATTTATTTCAGGAAATTCAGTTGCACATATTAAATAAAATTTATAATAAATGAAATCCTAAAATCTAATAATTAATCATAAATATTTGCAAATTTATTTTAATTTTTCTATATAATTTGCCAAAGTAATTGTCCAATATGACAAATAACAATATTGAACATGAGTTGGATGGACTGGTTACAATGGGCACAATACATTGGAGTACAATAGATACATTGGATGCAATACATGCCTTGACAAATTGTCTTGTATCTCTATGACAAATAACAATATCGTACATGGGTTAGATGCACTGGATACAATGGGTACAATACATACGAATACAATAAATACAATGAATACATACGAATACAATAAATACAATGAATACATACGAATACAATAAATACAATGGATACAAACACCATACAATGGATAATGTCACAAGGACCGATACAATATAGATTGTGAACAAAATAAATAAAAATACAAAGTCGTGTCAAGTGACAATGTGAACAACTAGCTTGCAGAAGAGCCCAAGTTCCAATCTACTTGCAGCATTCACTGTGGTCATTGCTTTCAGAAACGAGGAGGCGTATCATAATGCACATGCTATATGTGACAAAACCTTAGGGATTTTGGTGATCATTTTGGGCTGCCACATACAATCAGTGTCGACAATACAAAATGAAGCTACACTCGTGGACCAGTGACAATATGTACAACTTTTAGAAATGAAGAAACGTATTGTTGATATATATGTATGTATATATATATATATATATATGTATGTATGTATGTATATGTATGTATATAAAAACATAACCCATGAACTCCAAAATCAAAGACAAAAAAAAAAAAACAAAAGTGAACTAGAAATATGACCCATTTGCAAGCAAAATGCTACTATTGGTATTCGCTACACGTAATTTGTATAAAAAAATGTGTTATATCATTCAGATCCCTAAAAATAGACAAAAACAGGAAACAAATTTTTTAAGATCCGTAGTGTGCAAAGTTGTAGCAACAAGATTGGATTTTTAATAAACATAAAAATCCAGATTGAACGACAAAAATTTCCTTAGAAGATCAAAAAGAACATAAATATTTTTAAATCAAATATTTATTCCCTTTTGATATGGCGTTCACATTTCCTCATAATAACTGCTTCTTTCACTTTGAATAATTAATCGTTCTTAGTCTGGACTTTCTCAGTTGCAAGCACTTTATAATTCATTAACAAAAACATTTTAATGATTTTCTTAAATATCTATTCGTTCTAACCGCCAGATGTCTTTTAATTGTCGCACACTTCAGACCTTCCCCTGTTAACCTGACTTCCAGATTTGGCATCCTATAGCTTGACCCAGCTCTTAAAACTCGCTTAAAATAATTCTTTAAAAGTTTTAATAAAATGAAGCAAAATGTCAGACGACATTTCATTTATCGCCTAAATTCATTTGACTTTCGAATACTCACAGAAACTTCCAGGCTTACGATTTCTGCATGCATTGCTATACTTCAATGCTTTTAGTGCCCCACTTTATATACTATATATTTATCCCGAATAGCCTCCCTAAGGTCAAACATGATAATGATTAGCCATAAAGCATGGCACTAGCGAGTTTTTGTATAATGATGATCATGCGCTTAGGATGACCTTTTAGCTTTGATTTTTATAATCCTCTCATATTACTGTACCCAAAAAGTAAGACTAATTTTTTTTCAAAAACTCTTTATTTATTCTTCAGAATTTATTTCATCTCCTTCAAAATAATCCCCTCCAGACAAAATGCACTTTGCCAACTTTTTTCCAATACTCGATGCATGCTAAAAAGTCAACGACAAGAATGGCCTTCACGTCGAATCTCTTCATTCGACTCCGTTTTTGAGTCCGTCCTCAAAATACCACTCAATGTCCCCCAAGTGATCTTTTGAGTTTAGGGAAGAGCCAGAAGTCGCACGGTGGGAATATGGTGATTGTGGAACAATATGGGTTTCATTTTTGGCGAAAACGTCACGAAGAGTCAATGCAGTGTGAGCTGTCACATTCGGTGTTTTCGGTACCAAACGAGATTTGACGCGTTAGAGGCCCAGAATGGAATTGAGCGATCCTTTTGAAATTCCAACACCATCAGCAAGGTTTCTAATTGAATAGACATTATACATGGGCTCATTAGAAGAGCTCTTTTTATCGATGAGCTTAAAAAATTGTTTTTTATGTAACGTGCCTGTTTTCACTTAAAGTAATTTCGAATTCGCTGCAATACTGAATCTTGATTCCGAGAGTCTAGATTGTGTGTTAGAAACCCAAATAACCAGTTGCCTAATAGAAGCATATTTAAGATCTAATAAATATTGACATTTAATCGTTTGTCAGATGAAATTTATCTTCTTTGATTATATGTATGTAAAAGAAATTGCAAGATATATCTCACATATGTACTTGTGCCCCACTTCTGGCTAATTATCAGTCTTCTTTGAATAACAATAAAACAGCTTTATATTTTTCCAATAAGTACACAAATATTCTCAGAATATTTATAATTGTATTATTTTTAGATCTTATCTTTAAATCTAATCTTTCATTTGTAATATATTTCACTCTAATTCATGCTTCATAATTCTGTTCTTACAATTATAAACAATTATGTATAACATTTTTTTTTTTAATTTTTAAGAATCTTTATTATTCTTTCTTCGTTTCATTATTCTCTACTTTTCTAAGAATTTTAATTTTAATTTTTATTCATTTAACGACAAATATAATATTTATTCCTTTAAGAATAAGAATGAAATGTTAAAAGAAATAAAGTATAAAAGACAATTTTAAAATAAAATGTAAAGAATAAAAACATTTCTCAATGCAGCTGCTTTGTCATGACTAGCTTTAATGTTATGTCTTTATGTCTATCTAAACATCTGTTTTTGTTTCCGTCTAAAACATCTATTCATTTCCATCTCAGAAATTGTGGATATAAAAGTTTGATTAAAGTTATTCCCGAAAGATGTTTGGCCTTATCTTTAGATAATATCTAACGTTTTATGTTTTTAACAATGTTATATACGTTTACTTTAATTATTAAACTTATAATAATTAATTTATTTTTTGAGAAAATCCTCTAAACTAATGAAAAATATTATGCATATACTTTCAATTTATAAGAAATGCTTTTGTTGATATTTCAATACATCTTTAATCCTGTTTTTGCAATTCTAGAAATTATTTTAAATTAATAACCTACACCTGTGATTTAGACTTTTTAAGATGCTGCATGATTTTGGCTTCAGATGTATATAATATATATTAAAAACATCATATGTTTAATTAAATTCTTAATTTTAATAATTTTAATAAAACTCATTAAAATTCTAATATTTAATTTTGATAACTTGTCTTTTACTTTCATGTTAATGAAAAATACTGTATGAAAATCTTACATTTATTAACATGTTTTTGATGATATTTTATGTTTTATTCTTTTATATTTCATAGGATTATTAAAAATATATGTACTTATTATGACATTAAAATTATCACTAATAATAAAATAATAAAATTATTTAAAAATAAAATAATTTAATAATATTTTTTTTTAAATATTAAAAAAATGTATTAAAGATGTAGCAGTTTTGTGCACTCATGCTTTAACGAGGTTAATGTAGTAGTTTATTTATCAGATTTAAACGTTTTATATTTTGAAGCATGTTTTAATAAATGGAAAGTGTACTTAAATTTACAAAACTTACTATTAAATAACTGCTTTATAAATTTATATGTTTGCTTTGAAGATTATTCTTTATTTAAGAAAACAACATATGAAACATACACTCATGTCCATAAATTAAGGATAATTCAGAATCACACAGAAATTGAACTCTAAAATAAAAATTTCACCTGTAGAATTATCACACACATCTTGAAGAAGAAATGCAAATTACAGGAAGCCACCAGATAGCGTGGATAGTACGTCACAATGACGAGAGTGTAAGAGAGGGGTATATAAGAATGGTGGCAAAGAAGTAAAATTGTACACAAGCGCTTTAAAAGCCTTTCAGTGCAATAACCGCATAGATATGGCACAAAGTAAGCATTTGGATGATTTTTACGTGGTAGAATTATCGGACGACTGGAATGTGGACGTACCCATCTGGAAGTATCCGAGCAACTTGGAATCGCCCAGAGTGTCATCTCCAGGCTTTGGCAACGATTCCAAGATGATGGTGATGCAAGTAGATGTTACAGCACAGGTCACCCCCGAGTTACAACGCCGAATGAGGACCGGTATTTAGCAGTTACTGCCAAAAGAAACAGACGGAGCACAGCATCAGAGCTGTCTCGTCAGCTCTCTTCAGCTACCGGTACGACAGTTTCAAGGCAGACCGTGTACAGACGCTAAGGGCACATTGGTCTATATGCTCGTAGGCCTGTCAGATGTGTTCCACTTACCGCAACTCCCTGTCGCCTGGGATTAACCTGGAGTAGAGAGCATGCATTGTGGACACCGCAACAGTGGTCTGGTGTGATGTTTTCCGACGAGTCCAGGTTTAGTTTGCAGTCTGATTCTCGCCGGACTTTCATATGGAGAGCTCCGGGTACCCGTTACCACCAAGAGAACACCATTGAACGACACCGTTACGGTGGTGCAGGATGGCTCGTTTGAGGAGGAATTATTCTTGGTTCCAGAACTGACCTGCATGTTCAGAGTGTAACGATGGCAGGCCACATCTATCGGGATGTCATTCTGGAACAACATGTACGTTTGTTTCGGTGCGCCATGGGTGCTGAATTTCTGTTGGTGACAACGCCCGTCCTCACCGTGCAAACATTGTAGACGAATGCCTTCAATTGAGGATATCACCGGTATGGATTGGCCAGGATACTTTCACCGGACTTGAATCCAATGGAGCATGTGTGGGATATGCTAGGCCGACGAATTGCAGCCCGTCTACCCCCTCCCACCTGTCAACCGGAACTTCGGAGGGCATTGCTTGATTTGTGGTGTAATATTCCCCAAGATCAGATTGATAATTTGATACCTAGCATGCCTAGGCGTTGTAAGGCCTGTATTGCATCGTCCGGGAGACATACTCCATATTAACCATCATACTAACCATTTTATACTGTTTTTTGTAAATAGGTTCTTTTTGAAATTTGCTCCAGGGAGTAAAAATCGCAATTTTTATTAATTATGTCAAACATATAGCATCGTTTTTGCTCTTTACCTTTTGTTTAATAAATAGACTTTACAAATAAGTCAAATTTGTTTTGCTTCTGTCTCTTTTCTTTGCCTGAACTTCATTATCCTTAATTTATGGACATGAGTATATTACAAGGAGTACTTTTATTCATTTTTAGCATTGCCCTCCTTAATAATAGTTATTATTTAAAGTTTGGCTTACAGTTATTTTCATTTTCCATTTCTTTTTTTTTGCCCTTGCATTAGGGTCTTTATTTCATTTCTTGTTTTTATCAGTTTTTTTAACATAACATTTTTTTTAAATTACTCCTATACTCAATGATGCAAATTAAAAGTTAAGTAGCAGTATATAAATAAATCATTTCAATTTCAATTTTTTTTCTGATATGTTTTGTGGAAATTTATTGATTTTTTTTTTTTGTGTGTACCTTTAAAATAAATTGAAAATATAGCTTGCTTTACTATATTGTTTTTTAAGAAATGTGTTTATTCTCTTAGAATGTTGTTCTTTATTTAAATAAATGACAGAAAGTAGGGAAGTAGGGAATAAATTTAACAATTTCAATCGTTAATATGTGTTAGTTTTGAAAAATTTAACTAATCTTTTTATTTTCCTTTTTTTGGTTGCTATTCTATTTCTTGAATAATAAATTTCCTTTCAATACTATTTTCCCTTATAGATTGAATTTTTAAATTTCTATAAAAAAATGTATCATGTATAAATATATGTTTTTGCAAAGAAAAGTTTCTTTAATATGCAATGAAATTTAATAAAAATAGTTATATATATATATATATATACACGCACTAAATAAATGATTTTTTGTCTTTTACAATCTCTGCAGATTATCTTAGCGTGCCTTCAATTGTTAAATCTTCATCCTCATACAGTTTTACATTAAATTAAAATTTCTTATATGTATATTAAACTTCATACTAAAAATCAGATGAGCCAATGAATATTATTTACAGAGAGAGATTATAATTCTTCATAGATTAGACATCATTTAAAAAAATAGAAATAGAAATTATTTTATTTTATATGTCTTTTAAAGTACTTAATTAATTTTTGTATTCTTATAATTAATATTCCAAAAAAGATAAATAGAATTACTTATTGTACAGGTATTTATTACTTTAAGATTAGCGTTTGTTTTATCGTATTCTGAGTAATAATCTTTTAATTTCGTTTAATTTCAGTTGTAAAGTTATATATATTGTTTTTACCTCTAAAACATACCAAAAGAAAAGTAACTAACAAAATAAATAATCCCAAATCTCATTTCTTTTTTTCTGCAATCATTTTAATTACGTCATAAGTCTTTAGAATTAATTAAAATCTTGTATTTTATATTTGTTTCAGAGTTGTCATAAATTATAAAAAACTTTCATTTTAAAAAAATATTGCTTCTTATAATCTGAATTTTTAAATGTATGAAACACATACATTAAATATGTAAAACACATACATCTTTTCAATAAATATGGATACTGTTATTTGTATTGTAATGACGTGTTTTCAGTAAACAATCTAGCTGTTTGTAAAATGACATTTCTTACTCTTATGATTATTTTGTGGTAAATCTGCATTACTTTAGCTTATTAGTTGACGTCTACAAGCTATTCAAACCAAAATAAATATATAAACAAATAGTGATCCCATTATTTAATGCACATTCTGAAAGGAATACTTATTTTTATTGTTGAAGGCCTCTAAAATGACTTTGTATTTTTTCCCAATTTGATTGTTTTATTTTATTTTTATTTGTAATTTTTTCAACAAAAACAGGGAAGGGGTTCTCACACATATGTAAATTGAAGAAATTTCTTTTATACAGCTTAATATGCATGAATAACCTAATCATATTTGAATCGTAACCCAATCATATATTATAAAGGAGGGGAATATTCTATTTAGCAAATTAAATTTTAATATTTATAGATCAATATCGATTAAAATAATTCAGAAGCATTCGATTGTAATAGTAAAGTTAGTTGTATTCTGAAAAATCATTATATTCAAAAACCTAATGCTATATGAATTCAAATTTACTAAGCTTAAACTGATCATCATGTGAATTTTAGAAATAATCAACATTAAATGCAATTACGTAAATAAACTGAACTATATGACACAATATTTAAATACAAAATGTAGATTGGAAAATATACTTTCATAATGGGTAGAAAATCGTACATGTATCTTCGTTGCTCATCACTGTTGAGGATCATCATTTTCGGCTTGTTTTATTCAAAACATTCTGATATTTTTTTCTAGGAGCATGATCCTAGATTAATCTAAATAATATCTTATTTAAAGATAAATTATTGCTTTAATTTAAATTTCCGCTTTCCCTCATTAGTCTACTTTCTCATCCTTTTGCCATAGTATTTATTTTAAACATAACGTTATCTGTTCACTTTCTAATCGCATCCCAGTAGTGCAATTTTTCCGATCAGCATGCTTTCTAGTACAAAAAATTATGGAATGGATTATACGGTGAAAAACGGTATGCTGGAACTCTCTAGTGCATACCAATAGGATTTTATAAGCTATCGTATCCGCGCTAGTATATCGTATGGAAGAAACCACAGAAAACTTCCAACAGGCAGTCTGACTGTAAATGTGGAAATCTTACACATGTTATTATACCCTCCATCGCATTTCATACTTTCTAAAATGAATGACTGTAACAGATGCAGCCTTTGGATTCTAACCAAATTCCTTCTGTGTGTTGTGTACTTTCTTACTTGGCTAAACCTAATATTGTTAATTTCTTTTTATTGAACCATTCTGTCGTTGATAACTATTAATATAAAATAAACTGAAATAACATTAAAATCATATGACATTCAATGAGAGGAAAATATTTATTAAAGGATGGACACTACATTATTTTTGCCTTGTTAAGGGGTCGCCGAAGTAAAAAGTTTCAGAGCCACGGTCCTAGTTTATTGTTTTCTTTGCAGCTTCCTATTCGGGTGACTTTTTCTGGCCACCACTGTAATTGGACGCAGTCCCTCGAGATGACCCGAAAGGTTCTGTGTCCGATTTATTCCTCCAGGGAGGAACATAGGTTCTCTTTCTATTAATCTCTGGTATTATTTTCTGTTAGAAGTAAGCACGTTTCGAATAAGCTGTAATATTTGGATAATAATAAATATATTACGAAAACTATTTTAAGATGAAGGATAAGCATGACAATGTTAAAAAAACTATACTACCCTTAAAATATAATATTTTATAACGTAATAATTTGATATTAACTTATAAATTATAATTTGTTGCTAAATTTCAAAGTATAAATTAAATGAAACATTTAATTTTTATCATTTTAAATGATTGTTTATCTAATAGAAGTTCAACATAAAATAAATGAAAGCAAAACTCCTATCATTGTTCAGATGCATTTTAAAACAAAATGACATACATCAGATATCATCACGTAGAAGAATGTGTATGAAACTTTTAATTATGAATGAAAAATATTACATCAGATGTAATTATTTATTATACAAGCTACGATCTTATTTTTTATAAAAAATTGATTACAGTATGCAGGGTGTTTCTGAACTCCACGTACAAACTTGGTTGGAAGGTAGAAAACGTCATTAGGAATCAGAGTCACATAGCAAAATAGGGTCCTAAATACCTCTCCTCAAATGATAAAGAGAAAAAAACAAAGCTATACACAATGCAAAAAAGCAATATTAAGCGCCTCATTACAATAGTTACAAAAGTAGTACAATAGTTAAGAGAAGCACAACAAGCGTTCGAAATTCCCGCGATAGGCATTCATGCAAGAGTGAAACCTATTCTGCAGGGATTGGCGAACATTTTCAAAAACCCCCTAACTTTTCGTGCATCGTAACAGTGATTTCCTTTTTGGTGGTTTTTACATGGATGGAATTTCATGGCACCCCACAAATAAAAATCAAAAGACTATAAATCAGGTGATGTTCGGGACAATGTGACATGACCACCACCCCAATCCATACACCTCCAAATATTCTGATCTCAAATGACACTTGCAAATTGCCTCGTACGGGGATTCTATAATTAGATGAAATGCAATTGTGTTAAAACCCCATTCAGTATCGAATTTATGCAGGAACATCGGCCAGCAATTTCAGAAAGACTTCCTCAAGAAATATAATATTGTTCCATTTGTCCCATGGGAAGTTCTGTGGCATTTTTTCCCAGGAGAGAAGCATGTATGTTCTTTGACAAGTACGTAATAACAACCTATCACTCACATTTGAAAGCAGATAAATAATGTTGTTTGGCGTTTGGGATCTTGCCTCGTTAATCAGACTACCTGGTGAAAGTTTTCCGGGTTTGCTCCAAAACGATACGGAGTAGTTACTTTAAAAGTCCGCCCGAAAGGCACTGTCCTCCTCTTCAGCTAGTTGGATCAAAAGTCAGACTTCTAACTACGGGAACTACATCAAAACAGAAGCTGTCCCTGTTCCCTCCATCCATGACAGACTACTCATGGGATGTCCGTACCTCGCTGCCGGACACTGACGATTAGTCACAACACATTAATGGTGTCACTAAAATAATGATACTTAGTTTTTATGTGGCACATAATTTTTGTACATAGTTAGGCTTTGTATTTCTGTCCACTCAAGTATGATAGGAGGGAGAGGAGGATAATAACACTGAGGATTAATCGCCACAACAATAAACTATTGAAGTAATATAAAATTTAAAATGTTATTCTCGGTATTTTTATGAATCACAAAAAGTTAAGTGAACTTGCTTTATTAACATGAAAAAATTTTAAACTAACGAGAATGAGTCCTGTTTCATTCATCATTCTGTTATTCCAACAAATACTGCACAAATTGGAAATATAATTCAACGGAAAAAAATGTAAAATTCGCAATATAACGTTAAATATGTAAATTGTAGGCATTAAACAATTTGTATATTTTAATTGTATATCTGTTTTCACAAATGTTGTTATTTTTATATTATTTTATTCTACTTAAAATATTTATTGACAAAGAACTATTACAGCAAAATAATGAGAATAAATTTTCCAGATAACTTTCTACGAATTTTTATCATATAATATTAAAAACTGTTATCTTATATTAATTACGCCTTGAATTTTGTTATTTATTAACCGGTTGACCTATCTGCAAACATATTCTGCACTAAACTATCACATGAAAATTGTTATTAAAAAATGATTGCAATTAACTTTAAAGCCACTTTTATGAATGTTCTATCAAAGATGTGACAAAATGTGGGTGAAGAATTTAACAAGTTTCGAGTGGTACATTATATATAATGTTGGATCAAATACATAACATCTAATGTCAAATAACCTTAGTTGAAATTCACAATGTTCAAAATTGCAATATGCCATTTTAAATTTTATGTATATATAATTTCATTGAGAAAATTCGAGAAAGTTTTAAACCCGTGCTTGACATCGTAATATATTTTCTAATAATATCTAAATAATATCCAAGTCACTGAGACACCAAAACTCGGGCAGCCACCGAATTCTTGAGGCAAATGTCGAACAATATGTTCGCTAAATGGCTCCGGCTTTGGAACTCACTTAACCGAGATTCAAAATGAGAACTTCTCGTCAAAGGAAGCCATATCGTCGGTGAAAGGGTTTCGCAGCCTTTTTGAATTTGACTTCTCTCTCTGGTAATAACTGTTGCCTTTTGTGTTCAGTCTTCTCATTAACTGGGACCCGATCCGGACACTGCTTTCTGGGGACAATGGACCAGCACGCTAATGATCGCCATCAAGCCGCAAGCTTTCCTGGGGCCCAAAAATGGGATTCGAGGAAAGCTGATTATGAAAGGAATGGAAAGGCACAAATCATTTACTTGTTATTTAGCTCTATTTATGTATGTTCGTATTGATATTTTTACATTTTTTTTTTTTTAACATGTGTAGAAAAAAATTCCTAATAAAGTAGTGAATCAATTTTTTACCCAGTTTTTGATAAGTAGATTGATACTAATGGTTCACATTCCATTTTTCCCTCCTTATTATACATCCTATATATTATACATCCATATTCTTTATTCCTATATGTATCAATACTGAAGAGCAATTAGCAAGTGAATTCCCTTCGGTAAGGACTATTAGGGCTAATTGCCTAAAATCTATAATCTCAATGAAACATAAATAAATCTCACCTCAGACAGTCTGCATGATTTTGTACTCTTTGTCACAATTGTCAGCAAGTCATTTCTTTTCTTAAAATAATTGTAGAAAGTAGTGAGTTTCACATTTTTTTTTTAAATATATCGAAAAAAGTCCTAATAAAATAAAGAATCGATTCTTTACCGTGTTTTGCTGATATATGCTAATGGATCACGGTCCATTTTTTTCCTTTTATTATACATCGTGTAGCACTATTGAAGAGCAATTAAGAAGTGCATCCCCTTCGGTAAGAACTATTAGGGCTAACTACCTAAAATCTACAATCTTAATGGAAAAATAAAAAAAATAAATCTGGCATCAGACATTTTGCATGATTTTATACAAATTATTTACTTGCTATTTAGTTCTATTTATGTATGTTCATATTGGTATTTTTAGTTTTTTTTAAAAATGTGTAGAAAAAATTTCTAATAAAGTAAAGAATCGATTCTTTACTCAGTTTTGATAAGTAGATATATACCTAATGGATCACAATTCATTTTTCCCCTTACTATTCATCGTTTTCAAATATGTATTATTACTGACGAGTGATTATGAAGTGCACCTCCTTCAGTAAGGACTATTAAGGCTAATTGCCTAAAATCTACAATCTTAATGAAAAACAAGTAATATAAAAAAAAATTTAAAGTCAATTCCTACTTTTTTTTTCACTATATTGCAGAAAGTCCTTTTAAATAATTTTAATAATTTTTTTAAGTTTTATCTGGCGCCATCTATTGGTAGATATATGCAACTTAAATCTAAAAAAAACTAAAATTAATTAATTAAATTAAATTACTGAATTAATATTTGAAAAAAACTGTATTAATATTCAGTGTCATCCACTACAAGTTCAAAAAAAATTTATTTGAACTTGAGTGGATCAATAAAAGTATTTTATGAACGATTGAAAATTTGAACAAGATATATATATGGAGAGTGTGAGCTAATAGAAGGAATTTAATTAATAAAAAAATAAAAGCCTAAGTGCCAACAGACAATCTGCATGATTTTATACAAATCATTTACTTCTTATTTTGTTCTATTTATGTATATTCATATTGATATTTTCAATTTTTTTTTTTTTTGAAAATGTGTAGAAAAAATTCTTAATAAAGTAAAGAATCGATTCGTTACCTTGGTTTTGATAAGTAGAAAGATGCTAATGGATCGCGGTTCATTATTTCAACTTTATTATACATCGTGGTCCTATATATATCAGTACTTAGAGTAATTAAGAAGTGCATTTTCTTCGGTAATGACTATTAGGGCTATCTGCCTAAAATCTACAATCTTAATGAAAAAATATATAAATAAAAATAATTCTGGCATCATACAGTCTAGGTACCATCAGACAATCTGCATGATTTTATACAAATCATTCACTTGTTATTTTGTTCTATTTATTTATGTTCATATGGGCCTGAATGGCCGAATAGCTAACGATCTGGAGCCTGATACCACAGGTTTCGGGTTTGAGTCCCGGTGGTGCCATGGGTGTTTGCGTGGTTCGGATTCTCCTTTAAACCATAGGTCCCGGTCTAACATGATAGTAGAGCGTTGCGGAGGTATTGTTACTCCACGTCTGTAGCTTATCTTCAAGCTACACGCACCTCCTGGGTAGTGCTAAGAGATGCGCTTGCCGTAAGGCATCAAAGACATCCAAGTGTTTTCCAGCTGCATTGTAACGAAAAAAATATATATATATGTTCATATTGACATTTTCGTATTTTTTTTTTTTTAAATGTATAGAAAAAAATTCTAATAATTCTAAAGAATCGATTCTTTGCCCTGTTTTGATAAGTAGATAAATACTAATGGATCACTGTCCTTTTTTTTTCCCTTCATTATATACATCGTGTTCCAATATGTATCACTACTGATGAGCCATTAAGAAGTGCATTCCTCTCGGTAAGGTCTATTTGTTCTAACTGCCGAAAACAGGAGTGGCCAGCCGGCGGCCCGCCTTGAGTATTTTTTCCGGCCCGTGAGATTTATCACACATTTTACAAAAATATATTTATTTTTTAATGGTCAAAGTAGTGAAAACCAATGTATTAAAAAAATACTTTATGTATGCATCCATATATTCAAAATTAACTGTCGAAATTATGAGAAAAAAATAACGTTGATGTTAAATTAATATTCTTGCTAGTATATGTTTTAGTTATGTTTACAGTTAAGAGTTCGCAGAATAATGAAATTATATTCTGCGAACTCATGATATGAACCATCACTGACCATCCCTGTATACGCACAGTTGATTGTTGATAGTAGAGTAAACCACACTCTTGAAGTTGGTCATGCTTTTGGTTCAACTTACACCTGCAAATCGTTTTTTTTTTCGAAAAAGAAATTGATGAAACACAAAACACGCTCAAATATGACGGACGCGACATCAATTACGATGTGCAAATACCCAAATTGAGGTCGATTTGCAAAAAGCTAGTGAAAGAGTTGAGAAACAAATATCGCACTGGTAAAATAAATGTTTTTTTTAATGATTTCAGTTTTTTTTTTTATTTTTGTTTATATTTTTATGTATTTTTATTTTTTAGTGTTATATATTTCTTTACAATGTGCACTTAATATCAATATTTACATGTAGAAATGTTAGTTATGTTTACATGTAAGAATAATAGTAAACACAAAAATAATAACATTATGTTTCAGTTTTTCACTCCAAAACTATGTCTATAGTGAGTCTAAATCTAATATGGGAATATATAATTTTATATGCGGTCCGCGGATTTATGATGCATTTCAAAAGTGGCCCGCAAGATCATCTGGATTGGCCATCCCTGGCCTAAAATCTACAATCTTCATGAAAAAATAATAATAAATAAATAAAAAATAAATCTACATCTGACAGTCTGCATGATTTTATACACTTTGTCACAATTGCTAACTATTCATTTCTTTTTTGATAATAGTACCTCCAGAGTATTGAGAAATGAGTCAACTTGAACGATAGCTACGCCCGTTACCTTGGTTACGAGGAAGACGCCGTGATTGGGCAATGAGCTTTAGATTTAATTAACTCCTATTGGCTTAGACATTAAATTGCCAGTTGGAAAATTACCGAGGATCCATGGTCCCATCCCTTCGATAAAAAAAATACTTTAATTTAACTGGTCTCTAATCTAGTTTAAGTGATCTCTAAAATCTAAACTAAGGGGTTCTTAATTTAATGGTCTATAATGTCTAATTTACCTTATCTCTTATTTAATCTATTACTAATAATATCCATACGAAATTCGGCAATAAAATCTGAGTCAAAATCTTCGGTACATGAGAGTCGGTATCAATACATCAGAAGTTAAGAATGTTAGTTACACAATAGGAGAACAAAAGGAATGTGCGAACATCATTCCTTGAATGTTTGTCCAACTTTGATGGCAAAAATTTTGGATGCGGTGTAGCAAGCTTTTCATGGTGATTGATGGGTAAACATAATCGGTAACGTTTCTGCTATTTTAGAGTATTGTTGTCCTGATTCAAACTTCGAGATATTTAAAACCAATTGCATATTATTTCGTAAGGTTATGAGTAGAAACATCATATCATTTTCTGTCATAAAACAATGTCATTCATGAAAGCATTAGCCCTCACATTGAAAAGTTTTTAACATTAAATTAGAAAACATGATTACATGTAACGTATTTTAAAAATATTTAATTTGTATACCAAAATCCTAATACATTTTTATTGTATCATAACTATGTTAATCTATTTATTAGATTGAAAATTTAATGTATAATGCTTTTTTAATGTTATTTAACTTTATATCACAAATTTTAGAATATTAATCTTGGTAGGATGTCCTTGGTCTTCATTTTACTGGTAAACGTGGTCAGTGGAATTAAAAAAAAAAAAAATCTTCAAAAGCCCATAAGCAATAAATTTTAATTAATAGTAACTTAAATTATTCAGTTTATCATCATGCAGAAAACTAAAAATATAATAAAGAAAGGTAGCAAACTTTGATTATATATATATGTACATTAAATATCAAATTAAACACACAATAGCATGCATATATATATATAAATATTTGATCGGTGGTTGTGGTTGCAATTAACTCATTCAAGAACGATAGTTTTTGATGGTCATTTTGTAAGTATGTTTTTGTTTTTTTCTGTTTTACTATAATGTGACATGCCAATGAAGTACAATTTCCTTGAAAGTTATCCAGACAGACAGATTACATTGTATATTGTCCACCGTTACACTACTTAGGATATACTCTACAGGAACATCATGTGTAGAAAGAAATATTTACAAAGAATTTTGATACAGTGATATAAAGACTCAATTGAGATGATTCCTTATTGTTTAATATTAGAGAGTCCTTATTAAGCAAAACAGAATGAGAACACACACACAAAAACAATATATATCGACATATTTATTACACTAATTGTAACACTGAACTCGTGAGGATTTTTAGCTATATATTTATTATATAGTTAATTATTATTAGGAATTCAAATTTTCAATCTTCCAGCTTGACATTAATCCTACATACTCCATCTTGTTTTTCTTGCCCTTTTATATACTTCTCTGCAGACACCAGTTGTCCGATATTTTCCTAAATTTCCCAGATACAGTCTCTAGGTATATTAGTACAGATACAGTGTACACTGGTATACTAGATCAATGCACTTCAGGTATTCTCTATTATATTTTTAGAGAATATCTATGTAATGTATACATGGACCTAAAATGTTCTAGAACCAAAGGCTTCAAGAACTATGTCCTATCTTTTAGGTTCATGAGAACATTTCAATATATATGTATATATATGTAAATATTCTCATGAACCTGAAAAATGTGTGTGTGTGTGTGTGTGTGTGTGTGTGTGTGTGTGTGTGTGTGTGTGTGTGTGTGTGTGTGTTAAAATATCCAGATACCTATATATACAAAACTATATTTATTAAAAAATTATTATTTGCAAAAAAATGAAAAATAAAGTATTAAATTTGATTCACAAGTGCAGTTTACTCTGAAGAATCTACGACGAATAAAATGCATGGTATGTACAGATCGTAGTTAACTTACGGCGCGATACGCGAAACCACAAGGGGTTTCACTTTTGCATGCAAGCCGAATCTCCGGCCTGTTCAATGGAAAAAAGAAATACAACACTTTTTGTCGACTCGTCTCAGAAAACTTTTCTTTTTTTCGCCAGAAACCTCCCTTTAAGGGAACCCGTATCAGCCGGGAAGGGGGGCAGTTTCCCTTACTTTTCATTGGAGTCGACTCTTCCTCACCCCATGGCCTACCAAAATCATGATGCAACAACACCTGGCTGTCTGATGGCCAATTGGCTAGCGCTTTGTCATTTGATACCACAGACTTCAGATTCGAATCCTGGCCGTGGCATGGATAATTGTGATTTGTTCGGAATCCACAATAAACTGTAAATCCCTGTCTAATTAGCCAAAGTGTGCACAAAATGACCGTAGAGCGACAAACCTAACCAAGTCATGCAAGAACTCATGGCCGCAGTTCATATTCCCTCTGTAACTGTTTCTAACTGTGAAAGTCAAACAGACAATTGCTAATTTCATAAGGTTTCATTATCCATGACACTTATTATCTGTAGTCATATTTGAGTGACAGGCTGTTCTCATTAATACAAAACACTAATTGCATGTAATATAAATATACAAAATACTGCGTACCTGCTATGAGATTTGAGTGACAATTTGTTATTATGCACTTGTTAAGGTATATACATTATTTTCCCTTGGTACTGAAATGATATATTTCTTTCCGTGGGAAAAATGCTACGATAGTTTCCTGGAATTTCTGACTGTGTAAGATGAGGACTCAGAAGAACATCACAGTCAGCTTACTGTTCATTTAAAAAGGTTTAATTAATAATTAACGACTATTATCACGGTTATTATTCTAAGAAGACGGCGGGAGTTATTCGGTGAATAATACTATGAATATAACAAGTAATATAAAAAAAAAAAAATTAAGTCAATTCCTACTTTTTTTCACTATATTGCAAAAAAATCCTTTATAAATAATTTTCTTTCATTTTTTTTTTATTTATCTGGAGCCATCTATTAGTAGATATATACGATTTAAATGTAAAAAAAAAAAAACTAAAATTAATTACTGAATTAATATTTGAAAAACCGTATTAACATCCAGTGTCATCCACTACAAGTTCAAAAAAAATGTACTTGAACTTGAGTGGATGAATAAAAATGTTTTATGAACGATTGAAAATTTGAACAAGATATATATAGGGAGAGTGTGAGCTAATAGAAGGAATTGAAAAACTAATAACACTTTCATACCCCGACTAGCAAGGCCGTACAATGTCTTTAGTAGTGATGAACACGATAAATTCAATGACCAAATTCACCTTCCATTGGTAAAAGTTTACAGTTTTATCATTTCTAAAAATATTTTCTACAATCACTTGTTGAAAATACAAGATAAATTTATTACCTCCCTCTTGGACCCCTTGTGTAACTCTTTATCTTCTGTATGCGTGCCTTTCTAAAAGTGACTGATTTATTAGCAAATTGCTCGACATCGGAAATCCAAAAACTGCATCCTAAAAAAAAAATATATTGTGATCATTAAGAAAAATTTAATCTTATTACTCTAAGCCTTTTTTCCTACTAATGTAGCTGTCAAACACTTAGATAACTGTCTTGATTGCCTTAAGGCGAGCGCTGCATAGACGTTACTCCCTTTGCATTACCCAGGGGGTGCGTGTAACTTGAAGATAAGCCACGGACGAGGAGTCACAAAGCCCCCTCAACGCTCTACGATCCTATTAGACCGGGACCTACGGTTTAAAAAGGGAATCGAACCACTACAAACATCCATGCCACCATCGGGATTCGAACCCGAAACCTGTGGTACGGAGCTCCAGAGCGCTAGACACTCGGCCATTCAGGCCCATAATACTAAGCATAAATGTGTTGATATGTCTAAGAAACCCAAATAGTTGACTTAAATAAGTATAAAAAACCTTCAATCGTAGAATTCCGTGTATGAAGTATGTAAATAATTTTTGATTCGCACAGATCCAACTATAAAACAAAAGAGGGGAGGACTCAGAAATTAAATGTTGAGGGTGTAAATCATCATTGCAATTGCGAAATAAGCAATTTCTTTAGTTTATAATTATTACTTAGTAAAAACTAAAGAATACGCTATATCAATCTTATTTCACCTGCTTAACACAATTCTTTGATTGATACAATTCTTTTCAAGTTATAAAAATTACAAAAGAAGGAATATTGATGAAAAATTATAAAATTAGCATTAAAACAAAAATTCCTACTTACCATAGTCGTTGGAGTCCAGCATCATTGTAAAATTGATAAAAAGCATTTAATGATTGAAAAAAAAACAGTCACAATTTAAAAAATTGTTAATTATAGAAAGTTCTATACATATTCGTTTTTACACAGTTATGTTTATTCTCCTTGTTCGCATCTGTAAAATATTTAGTTTTCTTCCCTTAACGATGTATTTTTACAAATGTATAACAAATAGAATTTAAATACGTTTCAGATGAGTTGTGTCTTTTAAATATTTCTCAGTTGAAAACGATCATTAATCAAATGAAACGATTGATAAAAAGTTGATGACGAAGATTGAAAACGATCCTTTCATTAATATACACTCAAGAGCCAAAACATTATGACCACCTGCCAATAACGAGTTGGCCCACCTTTGGCGAGCAACACAGCTTCAACCTGCCTTGGCATGGATTAATACCACCACTTAATACCAGTTAAATACCACTTCTACCTGATCACGTGCCTTGCACGTCATCCAGGCGAGTACATTGCAAAATGTAGGGGTGGTCATAATGTTTTTGGCTCTTGAGTGTATGTTTCAGCAGGTCAGATGTCTAAACTTTAATTAAGTTTATGTATAATAGGAAAAATATCTACATTGCTTCTAGCTTGTAGTACCTGTTAATCTCAAGCTTGTTAATCTAATCCGTCGTGCCAGTGATGTTTTTCCACATTTGACATTCTGTGTCCAAGTACTAATACTACGTTCTGACAATTCTTTAGAATATGCTTCTTTCAATATTTCAATTGTTTTTTATCTGCAAATAAGAGTTCGTTTTCCTGTATGATTAAAATATTTAGTGGACTAATAACTGCTTTGTATTCTATGAATCTCAATGAAAAAAAAAAGATATAAAATTGCAACATCTAAAAATTAATTAAAAAAATGTTGTCTAAAATAAGATACTGTTGAATCTGCTGCTATATTAAAATGATGAGTTTGTCGTTTTGCTAATCGTGGAACTCGTTGCTTTCCCCCCAAAACCTCATCATACCGATTTTTGATTAATTCAAGACCTTTAATCAAAAGTCCATCACCATAAGTCATCACCATAAGCTAGTCATTACCATAAGCTAGTCCATCACCATAATACTTAGGAGATATTTTTTTCTTTGCAAAGCTTATTTGCTATACTATTCTGTAAAGAAATATTTCTTTTTAATAAGTATTCATGAACGAAAAGCAGTTTACATGACTCCGATACTATTACGAATATCGTTAATTTGGCTTGTACATGAAAGAACCAAACTTTGGGAATGAAAAGCGAAATGTATTTATAGTGCTGATGAGATTTTCTTTATTTTGGCTTGAACAACATAGAAATCCCCATACTTGGCAGTTATCCAAGACTAATATATTTTGAATTATTATGTATTTTAAATGGAAACCTAATGAATCTGAAGTTTTCAAAATTGAGTTTGCTGGATCTTTCCACTTGTTGATTTCAAACATTTGTTTAAAATTATTTCCTTGTTGTTGTTGTTGTTATCGTGTCCATGGATTTAAAATATCAAAGTTAGATCAAGTCAAAAGTCTTCACGATAGAGGCCGCTAGAAATGGCACCGCTTCACTATACAGGACTTCTCTTAAGTTGGCCTCGATTGGCACCCTACCCAATTGCAAAACATGGGGAATGAATGCTGGGCAATTTCTGCAGAGGATATATTCCCTGGTATTGTCTGGGAGAATCTTCATCCATCTGTAATGATTAGTTCTGAGTCTGCTAATAACTGATGTCAATTTCCTAGGGCAGTTGAAGTCCGTGATTAGTGGCTTCTTAAAAATTATGAGGAATGAGTCGGCTTTTGGCTGCGTTAGAAACTGCAGGTGTGATGGCAGTCCTGGGTTGATCATTGTCCCTGGATTCTTGTCTAAAGAGTCAGCGCATTCGTTGTCCTCAATGATGACATGTGCAGGAATACCGTGAAGATGACATGATTTGCCTCTACAGTATTGCTAATATCTCCTTTCTAATATGCATAATTTTGTTTTGTATTTTAGGCGATAAATATGATCCATTATTACTAAATGATTTTAAATGCTCTTTCAGCATTTAATCTCCTGCATCAATTCGGAATCTAAGCAGACGATGGGAATTCCCATAGTAATGGTTGCAATCTTTTCTTTCATTCATTTCGTTAAATTGAGCGTCATCACGTTGAAATATATGAAAGAAAGTCCATTTCTGCTATAAAAAATTGTTTATATAATAGGGCTAAATTTTTTTCTGCCTCTTTTTTTTGCTTGTGTTGGCAGTATGCATAATATCTGCTACGACTGATTAGCGCCCTCAAATTGTCAATAGTTAGTAAAGAATGGTGGGAATATTTTCTTTTCTTAATGATCACAGCGTTTTCTGTCGATTTGGTTGATTAAATAATTGACTCAATGGTTGACTGTTTGATTTGCTCGAATATTCCTTGGCCAAAACAACACGCTATTTACAGTAAACTCCATGTTCAATTTTACAATGAGTGAGACATGTGTATTCTAACAGTAAATTATATGGAATTTTATCATCGCGTTTTTATTACAGAAGAAGATATTAGAAATATATGTAACTGTTGGCCTCCTAAATTTTCTCACAATGCTTTGTTGTTTTTATATATATTTTGATATTTTCTGAAGAATTGTGAATTTGTGAATTGTATTTGTATTTCCATTTTATTGTGATAGAAGATTTTCTAATTCTAGCTTTATTTATACTTTTCTACTTAAAATTGACGTTTGGAATTTATTTTGACCTGAAATAAAAGAATTTAAAAATTGACTGATATTTCCTCTAGCTCATTATGGAATCAAAAATTAAGAAAAAAAAAAAGAACAAGGAAAATCTAAATTTTTAAAATTATAAACTTTAAAAATTTGAGGAAAAAAATAATTGATACAGATTTACTGACAACTGTTATTTTTAAGCTGAGCTGTGTTTAAGCTGAGATGAGTATTTTTAGAAGACTTATTTTAAAAAAAAGAATGCCTCCTGTAATTCTTCTCCAGGAAATTGTTTTGGAGCGTGCGAGAGAACATCTTCTATAGGGATGCACCTCCTTTTCTTCGTCTACAAACACTGACCCAGAGGCACTTTTTTCCTAGGACAGCAAAGATTTCTTAATTCTTTTTCAGGAAATGGTTTAGTGGAATACATTTTTAGCTTCATGATGAAAAATATTTAAGCATCAGAACATAAAAATAAGTTAATTTTTTTTAAAGTTTGGGAAATATATAATATAAAAATAAAGGAATTATTCTTAAATATTCAATTCAGAGAAAAAGAACTCTTGGGAATGCATATGTCCATGTACCAACTCTCCCCTGGGTACGTCACTGCCTTCAGCAATCGGGCAGATAGAGAGTTACTTTTCTGAACTGGAAAGCTCTATTCAAAATTCAATAGTGAATGTTATTGAAATAAAAGTATATTACTGTGTCCAAAAAGTAAAACCAATTTTCAATTTAAATTTTCCGGGAATATGATATTTCAATTTCTTTTTCTTTTTTAGGTTTTGGCACTGTCCTTGGCATCTGTGTGAAATTTAACGTCAAAATATTGATTAGTGTTTGAGTGACCCTTGGTTTTGTGAGATGCTAAAACTGATTCCGCGATTTTTGAAATGCCTCTTCAGTAGACTCAAAAACGCGGAGTGGACTTTTGAGTTTAGGGAATAGCCAGAAGTAGCACGATACTAAATCAAGTGAATACGGTGGTTGTGGAACGATATGGGTTTCATTTTTGCCGAAAATGTCCCGAAGAATCAATGCAGTGTGAGCTGGCCCATTCAGTGTTTTCGGTACCAATCGCGATTTGACGCGTTTGAGGCTCAAAAATATTTTTAAAAGGGAATTTTGAAATTTCAACATCATCAGCAAGTTCTCTAAATGTAAATCGACGGTTTGCAAGCACCAAATCTTTAATTTTTTGGACGTGAGCTTCGTCGGTGGAGGGTGATGGTTGACCTGAGGGTTCTTCGTCTCCAACGCGTTCTCTTCCTTCTTTGAACTGTTTTTACTACTTGTAAACATTTCTTTCCAATATAGGAATACTCACCGAATGCCTTCTGCAACATTCTATACTTTTCTGCAAACAAAAACTTAACACAAGTTGTTGTTCAATTAATTCAGGCATTTCAAAATTGCCGGAATCAGTTTTAGCATCTCACAAAAACCAAGCATAACTCAAATACTAATGAATATTTTGACTTAAAATTTCACACAGATGTCAAGGAAAGTACCAACAACATAAAAAAGAAAAAAAAAAGAAAGAAAAATACCATATGCCCGGGAAATTTAAATTGAAAACTGGTCTTACTTTTGGACACAGTAGTATGTATTGGGCCTAGAATTGACATGATGTATCCAAGAGAATCTCTCCGCAGCTTACTTTAATTCGATTATGAGCAGAAATGTGTGAAATCCTTAGTTGTTGCTCATGGTAATATTTGAGAATCATTTCCTCATAAAGAATGGTGGATAGCATATCATCACTATTGAATAAACCACTTATTCCTTATAAATGGATATATAAATACCTTATAATAATATAGTTTTATATATATATATATATATATATATATATATATATATATATATATATATATATATATATATATAATCACAATATAAATATTTCATTAAATTCAATCTCTTCATAATTTATTCATTTATCTCAAGAAAAAGAAAATATTCAATTCGTAAGTCCCGAAATTTGAAATATCTTTTTATTCTCCACGAAAAAAATAATAACCTTGGATATTAAAACAGTATTCGCATTAATTTAATTGATAAGCACATATTTTTTTTGCGTAGAGAAAATATATTTTAAGAAAATTTTATTAACAAAAAATTTAAATCACAACTTCTCTTAAAAAAACTATGTATTAACAATTCTAGAACTAGGAAAAACTAAAAAAAAACTAAAATACTCTAACTAAATACTATTCCATTAAAAGATGCCCCAAAAGAATAAATTAGTTTAAAAATTATAAATCTCCCAATGAAAACTTGATTAATCTAAAGATGGAAGGTCTGTCGAAACAAATTAAGGTTAACTAAAGATTGTAGATATTTTGACAAAAGTTAAATATCTAACTCAATGCCAAAGGGATCAGATAGCATGGAGGAGGAACGAGGTTCGAATCCATGGGAGGCTTTTTGTAGTCACTAAGTTCAGAAATGAGATGGCAGGGGATGTCACAATATTACTGTGCCCAAAAGGGGGATCGATTATTTTTTTTTTTTCAAAAACTCTTTATTTATTCTTCCAAATTTATTTCTTCGCCTTCAAAGTAATCCCCTCCAGACACAATGCACTTATGCCAACCTTTTTCCAATCCTCAATGCATGCTAAAAGTCATCGTCGGGATGACCTTCAAATCGCGAGCCGATTCACTTTGAATCTTCAATCGACTCAAAACGGTGTCCCCGGAGGGATCTTGAGTTTAGGAAATAGCCAGCAGCTGCACGGTGTGAATACGGTGGTTGTGGAACGATATAAATTTTATTTTTGGCGAAAAAGTCACGAAGAATCAATGCAGTGTGAGCTGGCGCATTTTTTACTTTTTGGACACAGTAGTATGTATTAAAATGTCACGCCCAGTTAATCAGACTGCTTGGTGGGAGTTTTCAAGTTTTCTTCCATCCGATACGCAATTGCAGAGCAGTTATCATTAAAGGCATCCCTGAAAGCACTACCTTCATTCCCTTGATGGGATGTCCGTGGGTTGAAAAAAATGAAACCCACTAATGTTCAACGACAAAAAAAAAAAAAAAAAAAAAAAAGGGACTGTAAAAGATGTGGATGGTATATATTCACAGAAAATTGGCTATCACCAATAATATAAAAACACCATAAATTGCAGCTATTATTTCAATGTTAGTGCGTGAGAAAAATAAATAAGTGATAGTCATGAAAATAGATCAAGATTGATAAGATACAAATCTGATAATTTAGAAAGTGTTTTAGCATTTGTTTTAAATGTTGTGTGAAACTAAAAGGAATAGCAATTATTGATAAAAACATTTAATACTCCCAAATGTTTTAAATAAAACCAGCATTTTAATGTTCTACATAACATCAGTCATAAGTTATATTGTTAAGCACACTCTTACATTAAAACATGATTTTGGTAACCCTTTAAATTATTTAATGAATTTTTAAAGCGAACAAAAACGAGAATCCCTGAGCTAGTCTAGTGCGTTATAAATAATTATTATTGTTTCCTAATTTGCAATAAATTACAAAACATTGAATAAAATACGTTTTTAATATTTAGAAGCTTACTTTCCTGTTAAGATAGAGCATGATAAATTTCCTTTGTTTATTTTTCATTCATATCCTAAACCTAATAAATTTTTTTAAATATAAATAATATAAAAATGAGATGTATACTTCTTAAGTATCACATTCTGTGAATCCTTGCACCAAATTTTCAATGTCGATTCAATACAATACATTTTTCTAATGGCATAGCTTTCCTAAAAGTAAGGTGATCAAACCAATTTTCTAAATCAACAACAGATGGCAGCACTGATAGGAAAGATACTCATCTACTACATTCGATTTCCGTTTACTCTTTTTAACTTTACTTTTTAACTTGCAGCGAAAATTAAATATCTGTCTAAACGTTTCAAGAGTGGTTTTAGGTAAAATCGACAAATTACTGCTAATTACTTTGCAAAAGTATTTAACACAGCAATATTCTTTGTTACATGACTCCAATTGAATTTTGCTTTATTGTTGGAATATTATAATTTTATCGAAATATGTATATGCATGTGATTCGACAATTGTTGAGCTTATTTGAGAAATATTCAAATAAAAGGAGAGATGTAAATTATATATTTTTATTTAATTAAAAAGCAAGCTAAGTCGTTAATAAATTTCGATATGAGACTTTTTGGTTACCCATAGTACTTTCAAGCCTTATTCGATTTTATAGCAGGAATTGGAAAACATCTAATGAGTTATTGAATTCGAAGTAACTACTCAGTAAACTTAACTGCATTTGGATCTCTCATGTGAGGCTATATGGAAGATTGTGTCGAATAAATTCTCATACTGATTTGGAGGAATTGAAATAAATCTTCACAGCAGCAATACTTGCGACGAAATGAAATAATGCTTAAATTTAGCACGGGCAACCAAGGAATCTCCCATCGAAATTCATTAACTCTAGTAATTACGCTGTATTGCCCTATTGACAATATATTCTTATTTTTAAATTTTTTTTTTTCCTTTAATTGAATAATATCGCCCTGTATTCTCTGCTACATATATGAACAAATAAGAATAATAGCAATGGACTTACCAATTGCAGAATACCTATGTGATAAGACACATTACAAATACCTTCATATTTAAAAGTAATTTAAAATCGATAAATGTACTTGCTAAAAATGTTAAAAATTGATAAATTAAATGTTAAGACATGAAATAAAAGGATAAAAATAAAGTTAGCGTTTAAAATAATTATTGAAAATTGAAGGAATTAAAAATTAAAAATAATAATAATAATAATTACATGTCTCCCGTCTCGTAGTTAAAAATTCCCTAGAAGAATTAAAAGATTTTAAGACTACTAGTATTGATAGATTTTCATCAGGCAATGGCTTAATTTTTTTTTTTTTAAATTACAAACATAGAAAAAGGTTTAAATAAGAAATTAAACCAGATTACAAATTAATTTAACCGAGATACACACAAAATAAGTCAAGCAAACAAACAAGAAGACTTACAAAATATTTTGTAAAATGATTTATATATTTGTTTTATAAATATATTTCTAAAGTCTGATTGGTTGACCAATAGAAACGAGTACAATTAGACAGACTTATATGTCGACCACCACAGATTTCATTAACATATATGCATTCGCATGGCCATACTAAACTACCCAAATCGTAGTTTTCGAACTTTCTTCCAAATGTCCGTACAGATAACATTACTTTATATTTGAAGTATATGATTTATAATATATATTAATTTCGAAATTTACATTTTATATTGAGTTTCACATTCTTCAAATTCTTGTGGGTATTAAAATACCTCCCTCCTTCAAATCTAAAAATTAAGTTTAGTTTTGAACAAAAATTAAGAAGTAAACTAACTAAAATACCTTTTTTTTAAGTCAATAGATTACTTTCGACACTCAGTTAAATGGTGTGTTTCCCATTTTGAAGGGAATATTTTTAAAAGTGTAAATTAGTTTGCTTAGTCCGTTACAGTTACTACTTTCGCAAACAATCAGACATTGGAGTAATGTAGACAGCATTTAATAGTGTCTAGCCACATTAGTCTAGCTGGCTGATTAGGAATTTCTGGGTTTTTCTATGCGATATGTAAATGTGTCAGACTTATCCTTTTAAGCTCTTCCAGTAATGCAGTCACTTCAAATCATCGAGCAGAGGAATATATAATAACATGTTGTATAATAACATGTTGTATAATGTCATATGTATAATAACATGTTGTATACCATTATATATTCCGCATCAGTATAATGTATGACGGTATACAAAAGCGGAACACGAAACAAAATAAAAGGCGATAAGAATAACTTTTTTTTTTGAAGTACACTATTGTACAGAAATTACCCCTAAAACTCCTCGTAAAAGGTTACATCATCTCTTCAACACCCATCAGTGGACTATATGCTGTATACATAAGCAGAACCCAAAGCCAGCATTGTTTAACAAAAAAAAAAAATTTTCAAATAAAAGACATTTAATGCAATTACTTTCTGAACAATTAGCAATAAATGTACTATATTAATGATATAATACAACCTAACACACTGAGCAAAAAAATGTGGAATAAAATATAATTAAAACTTGCTTACTATTATATCTTGATAACATCAGCATGTGGGCTATCGTAAAAGAAATTGTATGATTTTAAAACAAATTTTTATAGATAATCACAGAACTGTAATTATAAAAATATATATTACACGCCTCTATATCAGAAATGCTAGAAATGCAGTCAGGGAAAATAGAAATAATGTTTTGTTGCAAAAATTTAAACCTCTTCAACCACGGACTTATCATCCCTTCACCCAGTCTAAACAAGGAATGCTTAGACTTCAAATGATTGTTTTCTATGATATGAACGTTAATTTTGCAGATATTACGAATTTTATGATTAAATGCTAAGCTGGATGCTATGTCCTTCAGTCACGTTGTCTGTGCAGTAATTGTTTAGATAACGTATACGACCATCATTTGCAAATATGTTTTTAAGAATTTGTTGATAAAAGATGATAATACTAATATTTGTTGAATCAAATTTTCAGGCAAAATTCGGGCAGGAGCTTATTGCTTTTTCACGAGAGAGAGAGAGAAAAACAAAGATAAAGTGCAAAGGGAGGTCAAGCTTATCTCTGCATTCAGTGAAGAAACGGTTGTAACCATATCTATGAAAATCAATGATGACTTACATAGCAGTATGCCTCTAGTTTGTGCAATATTGACAAGGTTGCTTAAAGAGATTTAACCAGCCTTGATTATCAGGAAGAGATCCTTTTCTCAGCCGCCCACAAGGCAGTGAAAGAATAAAATATAAAACTTTGGGCAGAAAATTGCAGTAAGAGAACAGTACACCCGAGTGATTCCACAAACTTTTCATTCGAGGGTTGATTTATAAGTCGAATGAAAATCCTTTAAGAGCTCATCTTGTAAAATAGTGTGAGGTAGTTGAATGTAATGGGGTGATATATAATCATACAGGGAAATTTAGAGGATATAATTTCGTCACTTATAAGCAGGCTCACATGGTTAATAAAGCCCAAGCTGAGTGTATACATGTGGTCTCGAGATCACTTCAAAGCATTCTGCCTCTCGTGGATAACAGGGTAAACTCCTCGAATGATGGCCAAAAGCTTTATATGTGGAAGCATTAAGAGGTATCGGCAGAGTAGCGTGCTATGGGAACTTTTCAGTAGGCATGGTACTATAGTGGCCCTAGATTGTGTGGTTGACAAGGAAATTGGCACAAAAACGAGAGTTTTGATTTGTGGAATTCGTTTTTTATGATCCTCTTGAAAAACACTTTCTCCTTCAAGGTCGACGGCTTGAAGTCACGAAAACTTTTAGAAGAAAAACATGGATAAAATTTAAATGGGGAAAAAAGGTGTATCATGGTAAGGCAGATAGTTTCTTGGTTATTCGTAAAGGATATGAAATGGTATCTAATAGTATCATGATTGGGCACAGTATTGATTTTGTTCATATTGTTGTATATCGATGTAAATAGAATTATATATGGGGTAGAAAAATCTGTTGAAAAATGTTTTACTAACCAGGCTAAAAAAATCTTTAGGTGTTATTTTTTTCTTTTAAGGTTTTCAACAATTTAAATGGTTTTTGTGTATTTTCGTTTTAAGTATTGTGGTTCCTAATAATAGTTTTGTTGTACTATAAAATTCATTTCAAACATTTTTTTAAAAATGATATGCTAAATTTTTATTTTGTATAAGCATCGCCACTAAGGTGATGTATGTGCTTTATTTGAGGGGGTGGGATGTGTAGGGATCTAGTTTGGTAAACAAACGAGAACACGAGAGCACGTGAGAAGTTACAGCAAGCTTTCCTCGCGGAACAGGAAAGTGGCGAGCCAAGTTTAAGGATAAAAGAGATCAAGTGTGTAGTGTAGGCAGGCTGAGTAGGAAGGACCGATGAGAACATACATAGAGCGAGATGAGCAGATTTTCTATGATCCGTGGAGCTTAGAGAAGGTCATCAGGAAGTTTGAATGTGTTGATGTAATGGACAGGAACGAGAGAAGAACGAAAAACTGTTAAGAGGGGCATGGTGATGTTGCCGGCTGTTTTTTCATATCGTTAGGTTTTGGTAGTAAATATTATGGATGGTGTTTAATTGGTTTTGTTAAAGACCAGGCGTAAATATTCATTCTAATAAGTGTAAAAGTTGTATTTCGAGTGTTTTATTATAGGAAGCGGTTTCTTACTAACCAAATTACAAATCCTTTATTAAATCAATGTAATATTTTCAATTATTTTCTTATTTAGCTTTTATTATTTTTCCATATTATTCATTTTTCATTACATTATATATTATAAAAACACACTATTAAACATTGAAAATGAAACACTAAGAACGAAATATTATAGAGCATTGAAATTGACTGATAGAAATATGATAATCATATGATATATATGATATATCTACTATCATATGATATATACGATAGTTGATATGATAATCTTAGATCATTGGTATATCATTATAACAAAACATTCCAATCTACTTAATTTTTCAATGTTTAGTTTGTCAACCTTTGATGAAATATAGGCCTTTATACGTTTTGGCATACAATGAATGAGATTGTTAGTGATTTGGGATAATGACTTTCTATCATGAGGAATCAAATTGTACACGTAAGACAATAAGCTCGCAGGCGGGCTTTTCCTTTCCCTATACCGGTCTAATGATATGTCAGACACGCTCTATGGAAGTTGGGGCACGCTGAAAGATATGGCAATATAATCATACCACATAGTCTGTTTACAGTAGCCCGATCAGGGATAAAATAGTCTGTCATTATTTAACTCAAGTACAATGACAAGGCTGCCTCTTTAAAATAGACCTAACGCTAGGAAAACGAGGAAGTTAATATAATGCTGTTTGATATAATGTTAGTGTACTCGAAATGAAGGCTAGATGGGAATGCGTAACATATATAATACAAACCTACATCATAATTGCTGAAATACGTTTTCTCGGTAAGTCATCCTTCTATTCATTCATCATTCTCATTCTATCTTCCTATCTCTGCATTTGTGCCAAATGTAACATTCATCACTGAAGAGGAGAGTTCTACATCCCGTCTTAATTGGCATCATGCTAGATTTTGAGAGCGGGGGTGAGGTGATGTGGAACACTAGTGTCTGAATACATAGCTTATTTTTTGAATTTCATGCAAATGCAAATCCCTTCCGATTGTTTTTCCAAGCACATTTGAATATCCTAGATCTGAAAAGGGTCATCAAATTTCGTAGTGAGTTAATTTTTAGGAGGCAACTTCATAAAGATACAATCCAGTCACTGCGAGGTTTACTATTGTGCACTGCTTTCTGTAATTTGAGTTCATCACTGCTATCAAAACCACTGGGACTCACAAATGTTGACAATACTGACGTTCTAGATGATTTTCAAAACGATATGTTGGATATATAAATAAATGCATTTTTGTTTAGGATACCAGACTTCTCAGCTTAATGCAGAGATAATAGCACTGTCACAACTGGTAATAGTACTTACTAACATGAACTTCTTTCATACCAGAAGCGTGAGACAGTGCAAATTTTTTACGACACATTTTGTTTGAATTTTTATCCGATGTAAAAGTTAATCTTTGATCATCTTTTTATATCATTAAATCCCCACTGTTTTCAAAAAAAAAAAAAAATAGATGTTAACATTTAAAAGCATCGATCTTGTGCATGTTAGTCAATCCTATATGCATATTGTCACTATATCTTTGGTATTTTAATGTTGAAGATACATATATATTTAATCTTTAACACTAAAATACCAAAGATATAGTAACATTAGTTATACATAGCAAAAGTTGCATTGTGAAAAGACTTATATCTTCATAATATAAAGGCTTTTTAATAATGAAGATATAAGTTTTTCACAATGCAACTATTTATTTTTATATATGTGCTTATTTCTGTGAGTTACTGTAATTATGTATAGTTCGCAATCTTGTCAAGTAGGTGAATCAATGAGTATTTGAATTGGAACACGTGAAACTGCATTTTTTTATTTAATAAATTTCTTGAGTCTAATGGCACGTCAGATAATTACGTCTTTTAAACTGTTTGTTGGATTATTTTCAAAGTAAAAAAATAAAATTATTTCTTTTCCATCCATGAAAAGTATTAAATGTTTTTCTTTTGAACCTTTGTCAACTCGGTAAATAAAAGTGTTGGAGTAATTCCAGAAAAGTAGAGTCTTAATCAAAGATTTGAAGTCTCTCCAAAGAAGAAAAATAAATAAATAAATACAAGTGAAAAAAGAAATAAAAAACTGACCAGCCTATTTTACACTTTGTTTCAAATCTAATAGTTATATATAATTATATATTTAACCAATTAACAGTATTTTATTGGATTGCTTTATTACTATTATATTATTATTACGAAATGTCAATTCAAATTATCAGATTGAATGCTTCAGCATTCATATGCTGAAATAAATTAAAATATCATTTAATAAAGGCACTCTTAAAGTATTTTGTTTTAAATCTTATAGTTAATATATCATTATATATGTAACCAATTGGCAGCATTTGATTGGAATATGCAGCCTTTTTTTTTTCTTTTTGGAAATAGTTTTGACTTTTCATTCAAGGAGAAAAGAATGTATATCATTCGACAAGTACATAACAACAACCCATCACTGAAATTTGACAGCAGACCAGCAGTGTTGTGGATTAGCAGTTATATTGCATGAAATTAATGCTTCTTAAATGATAACCACCATTCACTCAAATCTGATAGCAGATATTCGGTGCCACGTATAATGAGTCTCGTGAAATTAGCGAATGTCTGCGTGACCTTCACATGTCGAAACAAACACAAATAGAATATGAACTATACCATGCGTTGTTCCATTGTGATTGGTGGCAGAATATCGGCTGAGGAGATGTCGACTCCAATAATGAGAAATGAAAAAACTGACTCCCCCCCCCACCCCCGTTGACGGACTTTCTTAAAAGGTGGTTTTTGGTGAAGAAGTTACAGAGAGAGAGTTCTGCGATAAGTCGATCAGAAGTGTTATTTTTTCTTTTTTTTTATCTGAAGTGACTGAATAGGCCAGAATTTAACCTGTTTTTCAAAGTGAAACCCTCGTGAGCTTCGTTTATCATGTCGTGGGATAATTAAGGTCTGCCGTAGACCAAATCAATTAGATTCGAAGTAGACTCAGAACTCTGAAAATCTCCGACCTTGCAGTGAACTGTACTTGTGATTTAATCGTGCACTTGTGGTCAAATAGTATTTCTAATTTTTCATTTCTTTGTAATAACCCAGAGTTCATTATTTGTATATAAACTCATGTTTGTGAAAATTGTAACACCATAAAGGACTTACGCGAGTGAGCTGAAATTTTCAGGAAATGCAAAAATAGCGCATGATATGCAAATGATTAGAATTTCATATCCATAGCGCATGCGTGTGCAGAGCAGTGCCCTCTGAACGGCGGATGGATCGAATAAATAGACGGCTGTAGCGAGGCGTGTATGGTTATCGGTGGTTATCTGCTAGTGGTAAACGTTAGCTCAATGGTTATGCAATGATCGTCCATGATATGCAATGGGTGCCATAGCATATCATGGACGATCTCATTTGCTAAGAATTTTGGGCAATCTGAACAGAAACCGGTACATCAGTGAAGTTCTACAGCCCCAAGCTGTTAACTTCCTTCAAAGCTTGCCAGGCGCTGTATTTCAACAGGACAATGCCCGCCCTCATATCGCTAGGACTGTTCAATCCTTCTTTGCAACGCGGCAGGGGCAGCTTCTTCCTTGGTCTGCGTATTCCCCGGATATGTCGCCGATTGAACATGTGTGGGAATTCGTTGGTCGGCGTCTCGCTCGTGATCCTCGTCCTGTTGTTTCTGCAGACGAAATTTGTGTGCGCATACAAACAATATGGAATGCTCTTCTCAGGCAGACATTCAAAATTTGTTTGACTCCATGCCACGTCGTGTAGCGCCACTTATTGCGGCGCGTGGTGGCTACACAAAAATACTGATTCCGATCTCTTGTTATTGTTTGTTTGCTTTGAACATTTAATCATTTATTTGTACCACTACCACTCAACTGTGTATTAAATTTTTATTCAATTATGATGATTCCGTCATGGTGTTGCAATTTTCACAAACATGAGTTTGTATATATATATATTGCTTGTAAACAAAAAAGTTAAAAAAAAGTGTTTCTATGAACCTGAAAGTGGCCCTCTTCATGAAGGAGTTATAGGTCTAGTGTAGACCGAGACATTACAAATACTTTCATTTATTTTTGTGTCTGAGGAGGAGAAGATCTCATCTCTATAATCCCCGTATCTAAAATTTTACAAATAACTAATAAAAGAGGTTATTTCATAATATGCTAGGGTTTAAAATTTTTAAATACGTCTAAATTTTATCGTTTTATACTTACAAATTTTATAGTAAAATTTTATTGTTTTATACTTATAAATATTTTATATTTATACATAATTAAAATTATATAATTTTATATATAATTTCATATTATATTATGCAAATTTATTATTTATAGAAATTTTGTATCGTTTTCTAAATGCTAAAGTTATTCACTACTATTAGAATAACCGTTTTGTAGTATGTTCAGCGTTATCCAATTTTTTCCAAGCATGTAAATCAACGCTCGTTTTATATTGCAGTGACATATTCTGCAATAAACGCAACGAAAATTTACATCTTCATCTTTACACTGAAAGAAAACATCCGCCGTCCAGATTTATTGTGAATATCCGGAGCACAAGCAAATGAGTTTTTAATTAAGGTTTTATATCTCAACAATTTACTTCATATAAAAATAATTAATAAAATAATAGTTATAAAGGTCTTTTAAAAAATGTCATTGAATAAATAAAACATTTAATAAAATTTCCAATAATTTTTTGATAAGGACTATTGATAATATTTAACTTGTCAACAATGCTAATAATTATATTTTCCATCATATTATAAAAAACAGATGTTAATATTACGAAACATCAATCCAAATTATAAGATTGAGTGCTTCAGTAAAATTACGCTGAAATAAGTTAAAAAATTATTTTAATAAAGACACTGTAAAAGTATTTTTAATCACTTTTGAATTATTATTAAAACAATAATAAGAAAAATAATAATTTAAAATGTATTAAATTAACATTAATTGTTTAAATAGATAGAATTGTTAAAGACTAAAATTTTAAAAATTTTCATCCAAATTTTTAACAGAAAAAAAAAAAAAGTAAATATTTTCTTTTAGTTGAATCAGAGTGTATTGAAAACTTTGAGAAAGATATTAATTTATGTTAAGTTTTAATACATCTTAACCATGCATGTATAATTTATGCTGTGAAAGTTACTCACCCAACTTTTCTGCCCCTACAAATTAAGCAATCATAATTCTACTGAAATCTTTAAGCATGAATGTCTTAACTAATCTTTATGAATATTTATTATCAAGAGTAGTATAACTTAAATTACTTATAATGCAAATATCATTAGTGAGATGTGACAAATTTATTTAAATAGCTATTAAACTGATCGCATATTTATGCTGGAAATTTATCATGCCTATGAAAATTTATTTAAATTTAACTTATACAAAGTTGTATAAATCGAAACATTAATAATTACAGAAAAGTATATAAATAATAATAATAAATTCTAAATATAAGTAAATATATATTTAAAATGTGTGGGGCCTGAATGGCCGAGTGTCTGGCGCTCGATACCACAGATTTCGAGTTCGAGTCCCGGCGGTGGCTTGGATGTTTGTAATGGTTCGGAATCCATTTTAAACCATAGGTCCCGGTCTAACAGGAACGTAGAGCGTTGCGGAGGTATTGTTACTCCGCGTCCGTAACTTTTCTTCAGTTCTTTCTTTTCCTCCTGAGTAGTGCTAAGTGAGTAACGTCGGTGCAGCGCTTGCCTTGAGGCATCAAAGACAAGTATCTAAGTGTTTTCCAGCTGCTTTAGAACAAAAAATAATATTTAAAATGCATAAATATTATTAAATAAATAAATAGTATTTTTTAAATTATTAATTCAATTAAAATATATGTATATATATATATATATGAGCAAATTTTCAATTTTAGGTTTTTCATCAAATAGTTGTAAATGTGGCTTTCAACCACTGGGTTATAAAGTAAAAAAAGTTTGATGTTTGGGTGTATTTAATGAAACAATTAAAAAACACATATGCATAAAAACTACTAACTATTTAAGAAAAAAATCAATTATTTAAAAGGAATTACAGGAAAATAACATGCAACTTTTTGATATAAAAACATCTATAAATTCATTATGTGTTGTTTTTCTTATCCCACTTGATAGACATCGAAACCCTAGTCCACGAATCCGTATGGACTCATGGTTGACGGGGGAAGGGGGCAAGCTACAGTTGTGATGGAGCACCCATAGATAGAAGTCTGACTTGGCTCCCGTGATGCTCTACAATCATGTGAGACAGGGGCCTGCGACTTAAAGTGGATTGCGAATCACTACAAACAGCCATGGCACAGTCGGGAATAGATATCGAAACCTGTGTCACCGAGCACACCAGACACTCGGATATTTAGGCCCATAAAATCATTATGGATTCAGCATTGAAGTGTTGCATTTGTGTGTCCAATGACCAGAGCGCCAGACAATTGGACAAAGGCCGCTCTAGTATGAATGACGTAATTGAGCCAATGAATATAAGTGATGTGGAATATATTTTAGGGGCCTGATGGCAGAGTATCTAGCGCTCAGCGCCACAAGTTTTGGGTTCGTATCCCGACTGTGCCATGGATATTTGCAGCTTATTGGAATCCACTTTAAACCGTAGGTCCTGGTCTAATATGACTGTAAACTTACCTACCCTGTAAAAAGGAAACTTCTCCTGTCTTCAAATCTGCCAGTAGGCAAATGGCGTGGTCGACAAAGGACTCTAGCGCCAGGGAGTTAGTTAGCTAATTTGGAGTATGTTATAACTATAAAAAACCTATGGACGTGGATTTTAAGTGGCGTTCATTAAGAGGATGATCGTTCTGTTTCAATAAATGTCTACACCTTTCATTCTTTACTTTATTTCCTTATTTCATCTACAACCCCTCAACTTTCCTAACCCCCCTTCTCCTTGAAAATCTGTTCAGAGATGTTTTAACTTAGTAAGGCAACGCCGTAAGCCAGAGTATTGTGTTTCCTTATCTCGTTTTATCCCTTACCGAAGCAGAATTAAATATTGAAAGTAAGTTACATTTAGTGTAAAATGTGTGCATGTCATATTATTCAGAGTTCTGAAATTTTTATTACATGATACGATTGTTTCTCCACTTATGTATGCTAAGAACCATCAAGAAAATGACATTGCCATCCTTTAAGCCTTTTAGGTGTCACTGTCTTTCATTTGAGTATGAGAGGTAATCCGAAAGTTTCTTATCAGGCAGTCAGACATTTGAAAATGAATATGACATGATGTTTTAAACTATTCATAATAGTTCCATGCCCTCGCCTTTTTTTCATAATTCCTAATATTATCATACTACGGATTTGAAAAAAGTAAATTCATTTTTAAAAAGCGAGTTTGTAGCTTAGACTTTGATTCTTTATATTTGTGATACAACCGTAGTCTCGTGATCCACTTATATCAAAAGTGTTTAGCCTCAAAGGGAAGAGGAGGTCATAACTTTTTGGGAGGACATTTAGGTGTAACTGTAGAATTTGAAAACACTCGAAAACACTTTTTACAAAGAGCTTTTCCATTAATATAAGACGCTGATATGTGCTTAAATATTCTATGTTCATCTTTACCTTATCTACGTGCTTTATTACAGAACTACGAATAGGTTAAATATATTTTATTGGTGGTGACAAATATATTTATTTTACTTATATTTATGTTTTTAAATACTTATATTTCCATTTTCATAGATCTCTTTTTGCATTGGCAATAACAGGTATGCGTTTAGGTAGAATAACTGAGAGATTCATGAATCCTTTAGGTGAAAATTCTTCGTGATGCAAGAGTGTATTTAAATAAAGATTCTACATGATTCAATAATATATTTCGATGGCAGTTCTTCACGATTCAAGTGCGTATATATGCATTTAGGTAAATTTTCTACAGGATTTAGCTCAGCTCCATTTAAAGTGTTCTGCTCAGATGATGACTGATGTTACGTGGATTGGTTTGGTTTGGTTTGTCACTTACTATCATTTTAAACACACTTTGGGCTGATTAGATCGGGACATACAGTTTAGCATGGATTCTCAATCATTCACACACAACATTCATCCCACAGCCAGGAATCGAACCTGAATCATATGGTATCAAAGGCCAGAGCGCTAGTCAATTGATCATCAGGTAGCGATGTTACGCGGGAGCATATGCATATCCGTTTATTATAGCTCGGTTGATCACTAATCAGAACAATTGGAGGTTAAAGAAATATCTCTCGTACAGATTAAAAGCAGCTACAATTCTGTAACGTTATATAACTAATAGTGTTGTATTTATTTTTTGGGCATACATATTTTTAGCATTATAAAGCTTCGAAAAGTGACACTGAAGAACCAACTCCTGTCGAGTAGAGGACAATAATGGCGAAAAAAGGAATTTCGCCTGCATACCAGTTTTCATTGGGGAGTTGACCATCTGAGTAAGTTAATCGCTTAAGCAAGGATGCACAGATTACGTTTTCTTCAAGAGACCCACCTCAAAGTATCTCCATTTTTACAATATGTATATACATATTGGTAACATTTTGAAATAAGATTTTCATATTTTGAAGAAAAATTAATTCAGTTAACATAATTGAACTGTAATATGATAATGAGATAAATATTTAAATATTACAACAATATTTTATAAAATTTTTTCAATTTAATCTTTTCAAACAATCTAAAACATCAAATCCTTTGTGAGTAACGAGCTAGCCAGGAGCAGGAATCCTGTACGTATTTTTTTTTTTTTTTCTGCATAACTATTTTGCCAAAAAATTATTCCATTATGAAATTTTATTAATTACAATAAATGGGATTGTTGTGGAATCACACATTAAAGACTGCAAGCTTGTTTTGATAAGGACACATTTGTAAAGGAATATTTAAGGCATGCAAATAAAATTAATTTATGTAAAACTGTTTTATTTTATCTTATTATTGCGTTCAACGTATGCCCATTTTACACAGCAAAAAAAAAAATCGAGGAAACCTATTTCAGAATGTAGAGAGACTTAATTCAAATCCGAAAAGCAGATATGCAGATAAAAAACGTGGATATAGAGTTCTGAGTGGGTGTGATGCTTGGCGTAACGCTTGGCGAGTCATTCATACTTGCCACGCCAAACTGGCTTATCACGAGAGAAATCATTCAACCAATGTATACAAATGATGTGAAGCATTTTATAAATGTTGAAGAGCCTATTTTTATTTTTTCAAGAGCGGCACTATATACGATCGTTATATTTCAGTAAATGTCTACACCAGTATTAGTTTTCAAAGTGTGCGCTCTAGAAGACTTTCAAGTGCACTCTGTGGTATTTCAGAGAAATATGTGTTCAGATATAAAAATAAATAGAGTTACTCTTTTTTTTTCTGAAACGGGCCTGATGGCCGAATGGCTAGCGCTCTGGCGTTCGGTACCACAGGTATCAGGTTCAAGTCCCGGCTTTGCCCATGGGTGTTGTAGTGGTTCGGAATCCACCTTAAGCCGTACGTCCGGTCCCTAATAGGATCACAGAGCGTTGCGGGGGCATTGTTACTCCGCGTTCGTGGCTTACCATCAAGTTACACGCGCCCCCTGGGTAATGCAAAGTGAGTAACATCGGTGCAGCCCTTATAGACGTCCATGTCTGTTTGTCAGCTGCATTGGAAAAAAAAAAAATCTTTTTTCTTGGCTGTTTTTCCCGTTCAAAGACAGTTTTTGTTATAAACAACTAACTTTTAGGATAGCTTTGATTTTTCGTCTTTTATTCAAGTAAAAGTGTCAAGCAACGATAATGCACCAAAGAGCGTTTTCGAGAAAATAGTAGTGGTAATTTCCATGTTTAGCTGCTACAAATGTCAGAGTGTATGTGATTTTCTTTGTATAAAATTTCCATTGTAGCATATGAGACTCCACTTTCTATAATTAGTACTCTGATGATTTGCTCATTTAACGTTGGTTGCAGAAAAATAAGTATCAGTTATATCTACACATCATGGATTAACAATTAAACGTAAGAAAATGTCACTTGAAACTTTCTTAAAGTAATATACCTAAAACTTTGAAAATTTTACTATAATTTTCAGCGTCATATTTATGCGAATTTGGATTTTCTACTCTCATCCTAATTAAACGTAAAATGAGAGGTAATATTCAAAGTATTGAAGGTAAATGAGAGTTTGCTTTTAAAATACAGGGTGGTTATAAAAAAGATTTTCTCGATATATGGGTCCCTAGCTATCATACCATTCTCAGAAGCTGAATGCAGTTTTGATTTAAAAGTTATGAGCTTAAGAATCATATGAAAAACAACAATTAAACATAACAGTTATGGTTACAGTGACACGATTTCGAAAATTTCAAAGGAAACACGTACTTTTTTTATTGAAATGTGATTTCCATAGTGAAAACCCATTAATAGCGTTGGGACGGTACATGTAGCATAAAAATTACCACATTTAGATAGCTCAAGAAGAAAAGTAAAAACAACCAATAGTTACAGAGAAGCAACAGAAAGCAAAATATTTTAACATGTCTCACAAATTTTCCATGTGACCTCCTTCACACCCGATGGCACTTTGCATTCAGATGGCATACATCACTGACCATGGCAAGAGGAACCTGTCTGATGACACCTTTCAAATAAGATGCAGTTTGTGGATTAAATGCATGGACATAATATAACAGATATTCTCACAGCCAGAAATCTTATGGGATGATGATGTGAAACCTGAAATGGTGGGAGATAATTCTGTTACCAAATTGTTCAGTTAATAAACGTTTGATGTTACCCTCCAAAGGGGGGACTGTCATCTTGCATCCACACGAACTCAGGTAGAGCATTTCGCTCTAGGGATACCTAAAATCTAAAGTGTATGTGCTTAATCTGAAAACTTCATCTGATTTGAAAGATGCCATCAAACGTCAGGTTCAACATATTTCTCTTGCCATGGTACGCGCTTCAGTGTTATGGACCGTGTTCAGTGTTGTTCATCATGTGCGAAGGAGATCAAGTAGAAAACTTGAGAAACACATTAAAATGCTTTGCTTTCTTGTTTTTTTTTTTTTTCTGCAATTGATGGTTGTTTTCTCTTTTCGTCTTAGTCTGTCAAGAACCGACGATTTTCGTTCCACATGTAGCTTTCCAACGCTATTTATGGTTTTACACTACAGAAGGCACATTCCAATAAAAATGTAGGTTTCATCATTTGAATTTTCGAAATCGTAATCGACGTGTAACTGTTAAAATTCATTTGTTATTTTTCATAGAATTCTTGAGCGCATACCTCAAAATATCTTAAACAAAAATTTCATTCAGTTTCTGTGAATGATATGATAGCTAGGAACTCATACAACGAAAAATAATTTTTATAATTAACCTGTATATACACAAACATTAAAAAAAAAATCGCTGTACAACTTCAGGCTTATATTTATCATAAATAAAAGAATAAATAAATTTAATATGTAATTTATTGTTTATCGCAATTTTTCTGTACTATTTTATTTAACTATTATAACATATTTCTGACAAATTTGCAAATCTCGCTTCTACAATTATTTGTAAGATTTTAAATGCACCCTAACTTCAAAAGTTTGAGAACCACTGATACATACCAATCATTTATTCCTTATATTATCCACTACCCCTCAACTGTCATCCTCACTACATCTGCAAATCTATTCTTAGTGATGTTTTCAAGCAAGACAACAACGTAAAACAGAGCATTGTGCCGCTATGTTTTTTTCATATAAAATGTTTTTTTTTCTGTCTGGTATTATTTGAGGCTAATGGAACATAACATTTTTGTATCACTTGTATTTTTATCACTTGTATGTTTATCATTTGTATCACTTGTATTTTTAAAGTTACATATAAAATTTTGATGTTTATTTGCATATTTATGTTTGTTTTTTTTTAATTTTCATCGTTTTAGAACAGTTTCATTCTTAAGAAAATATATGTAAATATATTTCTTATCATAATTTTTTTTTTTAGTTTGTTAATATGAAAACTACAATATTTATACGTTAACAATTTTAGAATATGATGCAAATATCACGTATGTAAAATCTGTAAAATATAAAATCATATTACTAATAATTACTTTTAAGTTTGTAATTATTTTTGATTGATGAATTTATTTCGAAAATGATTATTAATTTAACCAGAAAAGAATAACAATATTCTAAATCATTGAAATAAAATAATCTTGCACTTAGATGTGGAATTGAAAGAAAAATTGCTTTTATGAATATAATTTCTTGTCTTCGAATTAGGTAGAAACCGTCTAAATTTTTAAATGCAAAAACATGTTAGTTTCGTTATTTAAATTAAAATGATTTTGCTGTCAAAATCTTTTTAATAAATATAATTAAGTTAAATCACCATTTGCCTGTTTAAATACTCAGTACTTTTATCTGTTCAAAAACATTATCACACATCATCTATATAAAGACTTTATCATTATCCTTATAAAATATTATTATATTTATTATTTTATATAATAAATATTAGCATTAGAGAGACATTATTATTATTAGTAGTAGTAGTAGCTTTAAAACATGAATATTATTATCATTGAAAATCATTATCGTTATAATTATGAAATTATAATAAATTGCATTATCTTTATCAAATCATTAATAACATCTTTATTAGAGATTTTATAAGGGATAATTTCATACATGTTTTATCATTATCACACATCTATATAAAGACTTTATCAGTACCCTTATCAAATATTAATATAATCATTATTTTATATCATAATTATTAGCATTATAGAGACATTATCAAACATTACATTATTATTATTATTTGTAGTAGTAGTATTAAAACATGAATATCATTATCATTAAAAATAATTTTCGTTATAATTAAAAATTATAATAAATTGCTTTATATTTATCAAAACATTAATATCCTCTTTATTAGATATATTATAACAGATAATTTCATACATTTTTTATCATTATCCAATTATTAATATCATCACTATTAGACTTCAATATCTTATTCATCACATCAAGGTATATTTATGATTCTAATTATTACCAATACCATATGTAAAAATTAAATTATTATCATTATTAGTGCTTTATGTTGAAATAAAAAATGACAAGATATATTAGAGGCGTCTCAAATGAAAATGAAAACTATAGATTTTAACTCGCATCGGGTACAACATGGGTCTGTGATAAACATGTTAATTTCGTTAGCTGTATTAAAATACTTTTACAGCTAAAATCCTTTTAATAAATATAATTAAGTGAAATCATCATTTGCATGATTAAATAAACATTACTTTTATCTATTCAAAAACATTGTCTATATATTTATGTTGAAATTAAAAATAACCAAACGTTTTAGAGATGCCAAATGAAACCTATTGATTGTATATGCCTTTATAATTTGTATTTTATTTTATATGATTTTATATTTTATATGATTCTCAAAAGAAAGTTATTGATTTTAACTAACAACACGGATAAAAACATGTTAATTTAAACTAAACGAAAATAACGAATAACGAAAATATAATCGAAATTAACATTTAAATAAAACAAAATTAACATTTAAATATACGAAATTTAAACATGTTAATTTTGTTAGTTATATTGAAAAGCTTTTGCAACCAAACACTTTGTATTAAATATAATTAAGTGAAATCGTCATTTGCATTATTAAATAAACATTACATTTATTATAAATGCATTATCACACATTAAGTTTTCATTATCCTTATCAAATATTAATATAATCATTAGCATTAGATACACATTAGCATGCATTACATTATTATTATTATTAAAATTAAACATTGTTAAAATATGGATATCATTATCATTAAAATCATTATCGTTATAATTACAGAATTATAATAAATTGGATTATCTTTATCAAATCAGTAATATCATCTTTATTGGAGATTTTTATTATTAAAGAGACAATTTCATTCATTTTTATATCAAATTATTAATATTATGATTATCAGAAATCAACATCATTTTCATTACGTTAAGATAGATTTATGATTATAATTATTACGATTATCATACGTAAAAATTAAATTTACATAATCATTATTAGTTCTCCATGGTGAAATTAAAAATAACCAGACATTTTAGAGGCTATATTAAAGTTATTGATCCTAACTGGCAACATGGGGCTGTGATAAACGACTCCATATTAAAAACAAAGAATTGAAAGTAGGTATTTATCAAAGGGAAAATGTAATCTTAAAAAGTAACACGAAGTGAAATGGACGTGCCGACATTTTCGTTTAAATGAATGACTTTTTAACGCGGAGGTGATATAATTCACGAACTTTTAACTGCCTAAATGGCGTAATGCAAGAAGCAGGGCACAAAATATGAAGCAAATTACACATTAAAGTAGATTTATAGCTGCGAGCACTTGAGAGGGTGGAGGCGCCCTGCGAAATTATCGGCACATCAAAGCCATCCATCAAACTGATGATGGTTCGCGGAGTGGAAGAGAACTGAAGAAAAAAATAAGAATCAATTTTTGATATTTTTTATTCATTTTAAGAAAAATGGAGGAACTGTCTTTGATGTATGAATGCAAATAGATATACTGAGACGAACCAATGTGATACAGGAAATTATTTTATTACTAAATTGCATGTGAAGTATTCCGAATGCATCAAAATCATTATTGGAAAAAGGGGCCTGACGGTCTAGTGGCTAGCGATCTAGCACTCGGAACCACATGTTTCGGGTTCGAGTCCCGGCGGTACCATGGTTGTTTGTAGTGGTTAGGAATCCACTTTAAACTGTAGGTCTCTGTCTCATATGACCACGGTTCCCAATTAGACTTCCTTTCGCCCACATTATTCCCAAAACTGTAAAGGAGCAACTTAACTCTAGGCACAGTGATGTGGTATTGTGTAATAATAATAGTAATATGATCGTATAGCAATTTGGGAATAGTGTTATTCAATATCATATCTGCAAGCTATACTTGCCCCCTGGGTAGTGCTAAATGAGAAACAGCGGTGCAGCCTTTGTTTATGGCAAAAAGACTAACTTCTCTGTATTGCCAGCTGCATTACAACAACAATGTTGGAAAAAATGGCATAATTAATTATTTTCAAAGAAAAACAGATGTTCGTAAGATAAGAAATGATTACCGAAAAGCATGGTACATGAATTCCAAAATATAAACAAGTTCATTTCTACTGAAACAGTAAAATAATAAAATACGAATAAATTTGAAAAACCACTAGGTTCGATTCATTGAGAGCATTATTCATCAGAATTAACTCTACTCATTTATAAAATTTCTATGCATATTTTAAATTTGTATTTTAAAGCCAACAATACGTTTTTATCAATCCATTATTTTTTATACCTTCAAAAATGCAAGAATACCACATTTTATTATCAGAAAACATATCTTTGTGTTAATATAATTTTATTTGAAAAATGAAAATTTAGGAAGCAAATATATATATATATATATATATATATATTTTATTTTTTAATTGTATGTCTGGTCAAATGTCTGGAAAATAGAAATAAAAATATGTTGGTATAATGTATAAAATGCAGTTACATCATTTTGAAAGTTCACAATAAAATTATAACATATGCAAATGTTTATTTCAAATATGTAATAGATATGTTTGGGCGTACGGCTGACAAGCCTACCCCATAAAAATAAAAATATCTCCTGTCTCGAAATCTGGCAGTAGGCAGACGGCCTTGCCCACCATGGGCCATGGGAATGTTGCCCATTGATGATGATGAATATATAAAAAAGTTTAAAAAATTCATACACAAATATATATATACAATTACTATACAATACTTTATACTATATACTATACAATTTACGTAATTATATATATATATATATATATATATTTATAATTACGTATCATTTTTAAAGACTTTATTGCATTTACATATGTTTTCAAATAGAGAAAATATTTATAATCATATATATAACATAATAAATAAACAAATAATATATAAAAATATAATAAATCATATAATTTATTTTGCCACAGGTTTCGGGTTCGAGTCCCGGCAGTGCCATGGATGTTTGTATTGGTTCGGAATCCACTTTAAACTGTAGGTCCCGGTTCTAACAGGATCGTAGAGCGTTTCGGGGGCACTGTTACTCCGCGTCCGTGGCTTATCTTCGAGTTACACGCGCCCCCTGGGTAATGCAAAAATGAGTACGTCTGTGCAGCGCTTGCCTTAAAGCATCCAAGAAAAAGCTGTCTAAGTGTTTGCCAGCTGCATTAAAAAGAAATAATATATATATATATAATTTATTTTTCTACTTCCTTTGGGAAATGAACTATACAATTTTCGTGTACTAAAATGCAATATTACTTTAATAAAAAATATTATTATATAATAATTTCAATTAATTTTAAACAATAATGAACTGATTTAGAATAAAATCATACATCCTTTTTTGAAATTATGCAATACATACAAATGTTGATTCTGCCAAAATAAATAATACTATTTATCTAAAAATTAAGATATTATTTCTGAATAGATATATAATTTTTTCTTAATATAACATAACTATAGCTTAAATAAATTATGGTATATAACAATTGCATGGTTAGAATTTAAATAATTTTTATGATTTATTCCTTTTTTAATTTTTTTTTCTGTGTGAAAATAAAATAAAAAAAGCGTCAAATATGAGAAAAAAACGAAATTCTTTCAATGCAGCAGTAATTAATTCACCATGTTAAAAAAGATTGATAGCTTTTAAAAAGGAATAAGAAAAACATTTTTTAATTAAAAATATATTTCAACAAATTAATAAAAATATGCTAATTCATGTGATAGGCCACGATCACATCAATTAGCATATTTTTACAGCATAGCATATATTAGCATATAAATTTCATTAAATTTCTGTGTTTCTCTGAGAAATTTAGAGAAATTTCTAATTTAACAATGTTGTAGAAAATATTAGAGAAATTTAGCTACATCCGGAATAAAAAGGATACGAAAGGAAGAACAAATAAGTAACTTAATTATAATCGGACATATCATATTTATTTTACCTAACTCTTCCTAATAAGTGATATGAAGAAAAAGTATATTTCTGAATTTTAACCTCTTTTGTGTTTTTAGATTATTCAAATTCTCAATACCTTAATTATTTTTCTTGTAGTTTTTGAAATTGAATTACATATTGTGAAATTTATATCAATAATCCCCTTTAAACTGTAAATACCGATCTAATATGACTGTAGAGTGTTGGGCATAGGGCTGAAACCACTATCTCGCAAAAAGAAAGCATCTCCTATCTCGAAATCTGCCAACAAATAGACGGCCTTTGCCTATCGTGGAGCTTTGGCACTAATGAAAAAGAAGGAAAAAGTTACATCATAAATTCAGCGTCTTAAGAATTAGCCTACTAAAAGAAAATGGCAGAATTTGAAATTTTATAGAGGCATTTGTAATTTTGAAATAAATTAAATAAATATAAAATAAAAGCAAAATAATAATTTAAACCAGGAAAAAAATAATATTAAAGCAAAAAAATAATATCTTAAGCCTTTTACATAATTTAAAAGCAAAATAATAATATAAGTGGGCAAGTTGATCATTTTCACTTTTGGCTTCAATAAATGGGGCCTAATAGCCGAGTGACTGGCGCTCAGTGCGACAAGTTTCGGGTTCGAGACCCGAAGATGCCATGGATGTTTGTAGAGCTTCGGAATCCCCTTTAAACCATGGGTACTAGTCAAATATGCCTATAAGAGCGTTGGGTGTAGGACTGACAGCCCAAGTCCGTAAGAAAGAAAACATCTCATGTCTCCAAATCTGCCAATAGGTAGACGGCCATGACCCATCAAGAAGCCTTTGAGCCAATGAAGAAAAAGGCTTTAAGATACGATACAATATAGTTGAATATTGACGATTATAGATTTCATATGGTGTCCTACGGCATGTTCCCCCCCTCATTCCCAGCGTGAAGCTACTCATCTTTTTTATCGTAGTTATCAAAAATTTTCCAACGGCAATCAATCTTGACGAGGCAATTTATTAGTCAACTGAGGGTCTCCTAACCAGGAGTCCGTGTGAATTCATTTTTTCCCATGCTCACATATAATTTTTAACCTCCATACAGTATTATCAGAACTATGAAGTCGGCAGGGAACTTGCCTCTATCATTCAAATACTAATTCAGTATTAATGTTAAAACTAATTTTAAAATGCTGCTGATGTCGATGCTTCGACACGCTGTGTGATAAAACGTCCATCTACAGCAGTTAACCTGCATTCTCAGAGCGACTAGGTCTATTGAGCCTAAAGTGTGCACAATATGACAGTAGAGCGACGCACCAAATCAATCAGAGCGACTTACTAGACTAGGAAGGAAGGAAATTAATTCACTTTATTGACCATGTGTTATACGCAATAAGAGGCCTGATGGCCGAGCGATTAGCGCTCTGTTGCTCAGTGCCATAGGGTTCGAGTCCGGCCGGCTCCATGGATGATTGTAGTGGTTCGGACACCACTTTAAATCCTAAGTCCAGGTCTAATATGACTGTTGGGCGTAGGGCTTATAATCCTGTCCCTTAATAAGAAAACTTCTCCAGATAAGGAATCTGCCAGTAGGCAGATGGTCTTGGCCTAACATGGGGCTGTTTCATCAATGAAGAAGAATACACAATAATGTTGCAACAAAAAAAAACCCCAAAAAACCATATGTTTTTGACAAGAAAATTCTTGTTAATTGTTCTAGCTGTTGCCACAAAACATGGCCTGAAGATTTGTGTACAACACATATGTCAATGTTCCACATGGAGAACTTTTTTTTTTAAATCACTAATCTATATGAGGAAGAGTGAAGAAATAAAATATTTTTCTCTTTATTTTTTATGAAAATAATAACAAAAAAATCGTAGTAAAAATTTAAATTTATTAAAATATTAATTTTTAATCTAATATATGTTCATTATTGAGCTTTAAAAAAAAAAAAAAAAACTTAAGTTCATTTTTTCGTAAAAAACAAATTTACATTTCACCTTATGTACTATCATGTCAAAACAATGCTCCCCTATGCATTAAACTTCCAAGCGACGTTCTTAAATCAAATATTTTTCCTTTCTTGTTTATATAAATAGAAAGAGAATTTAATGATCGATCGCTCTTTGGATGACATCAGTTTTTTTGACGTGATTGAATTGCATTTTTAAGCTATAAATCAATGTCCGTTTTTATGTTGGCTTTCACCTTGTTCGCCAAGATTGATAAGGTGCAGATTCTAAAAATGTATAGTAATTTTGAATGCTTTGTTTTCATATTGAACAATTTTGTTTTATTCTACTATTAATTTTTATTAAAATTTCTCGTATAAATGAAAACACTTCTTTGCGTTTTTCAGAATGTTTAAAAATTGTATTTATAAATGTTTTGTATTACATTACTTTACTATATATAGTGAGGCGACAACTATAAATGGGCTTACAAAAGCTATACAAAACTTCCAATACAATGGTCACTCTGGAAAACACTGAATCTAATTAATCATTAATTAATTAATAATCATTAATTAATTAATAATCATTAATCATCATTAATAATCATTAATCATCATTAATCATCATTAATTAATAATCATTAAATTATTAATAATCATTAATTAATAATCATTACGAGTCAATTATTAATAATCCTTAATCATCATTAATAATCATTAATCAATAATCATTACGAGTCCCTAATAGGACAAGAAATTCTAATTGAGGCCTTTCTTTTCCCCTGCGTAATTTAAAATAGAGCAATGGTATTAAAAAAGAAATGTTCGTTGATATCTTTAAAAATATCCCACTAAAACGTCTAAAATAATTTATCTTAACGCCCATCAGAAAGGGCAATAAATAACGACCCCTTTGTTTGAAAAGTTATGAAGGATATAAAATAATGAGAAACGCTTTCTGTATCCCAACACCAACCGAAAAATTCACTAGTCGAATAATACTACTTTATCACAGTCACTAGTCAATGTAGTGTTCACGTTATCACAGTCACTAGTCGGATAGCACTGGCTTATCACGAGTCGGGTAACTTGTGTACATCTCCTGGGCCATCAATGAACTATCCATTGGCAGGCGATGGAGTAGTGCATTATTTCCGGGAAGATTTTTAAGGCTAAGTGCACTAACATTTGTGGGTCATATGGAAAGTAATGAGGGTACGATGTTGCAACCTCATATTGTGCAACCTGGAAAACGCTGAATTTGATACATATATTCCATTCTAATTGTTAAAGAATTCCAGCAGCAATTAAAAAAATATTAAAAAGTCACTAAAATTGATCGTGGAGTAGAGCTAACTTCATCATTTCGTACGTCATAATAAGAAATAACATCATCACTAGTCTCCCCATTTTGGAAAGCAGTGACTGCAACAGAGGCCTCAATGGATTCGAACTTGAATTCTCCTTCACTACTGTTGCAAGCATTACAAATCCCTAATAAGACAACAAATCATAGTTGATGACTTTCTTTTTCACTGTATAATTTAAAATAGAGCAATGGTACAAAAAGAAATGCTTGTTGATATCTTTAAAAATATCTCACCAACGCGTCTAAAATAATTTATCTTAACGCACATCAGAAAGGGCAATAAATAACGACCCCTCTGTTTGAAAAGTTATGAAGGATATAAAATAATGAGAAACGCTTTCCTTCCCCCCCCCCACCAGCCCAAAAAGTGATATTCTTTTAGCAATTCTTAGAAGCGCAATAAACGCCAAAACAAACTGTCGACTGAAAATTATGACTGCAAGTCGTAACATTGAAAACGGCCCCCTTGAGAACAGTAAGCTTGCTGAGGGGAAGGATACGGAGGCAAAGACGTGAAGTTTCTATTTATGATACATATCTGTTCTGCACATTTTTATCCTGCTTATAAATTTTTAGCTGCAACCTGTGTGCAGGAGTAGTGCAGCCCTTAGGAAACACATAAGGAATTTCGAATGTACCATGCTCGATAATATTTTTCAATTAATACATAATTTTGTGTCTGGTCAATATCAGTTTTTGTTTAGATATCTTTTAATGTTTTGATTATTTTTTATTGATTAATCTCCTGTTTTCATCAAACCAGCCATTCACAACATTCTGTAGGACAACACACAAAACGCAATCAATGATTAATCATATATTTCTTATATTTATACATTATGTATAAATATACAGGGTTATTATAAATAAAGTCCCACTTTCAAAATGATATAAAAAAAAAAAAGAAACTCTCATCACAATGAGTTCAATCTTATACTTGACATTCTTTTTCATTATTCCTTGAATAATCTTGCACTGTCTGTTGTAACTGTCATTTGTCACTGTCTGTCTTATTATGCAGACTGTAGTTTGGAGACATCTCGGTTAAATAATTTCCTACTAAATGTCTTTAATAGCATTTGAAACAAATTAAATGTACAGGGCGATTATAATTAAAATCCCACTTTCAAAATGCTGCAAAAAAAAAAAAGAAGATACTCAAAGAAGAGGGAAACGTTACGGCATCAAAAAAAGTTCCAAAGTGTATTAATAGATAGCGCAGTAAGCGGCATAAAGAAAGTGAATTCGGCTGCCAGTGATATTTTGAATCGAAATAACAGCGTATTTGGCATGAGTTGCACATTAAACCAGCTGTAGAGTTCAATGTGCTTGATTGCTTCGGTTTTTTGACGGAAAAAATGACTTCCAAGTCATTCAACAGTTGTGATACTGTTAGTGGAAAGCCCATCCACCATGGCAGGTCATACTAAATTGATGGGAAAAATCGGTGGGAATTTTTTTGGAGCTTTTTATGATGTCATACCGTTTCCCCTTCTTTAAGTATCCACGGTTTTTTAAATTTCAATTTGGTTCGTATTTACAGTAAGTATAGCAAGGAAGATAAATGAAGACAGTTTGCATTCATCCATTTTCTTCATGCTTTAAATAGTTCTTTACAAACTTGTCTTGAACCAAGCAAACTTGCCGTTTTTAATGCGTAATTTTACAACAAACCACATTTATTTCATTCAATAAAACTTTATAATGGACAAATTTTGGAAATATAGCTATGTAGAAAAAAAGGCATGGTTCCTGTCCCTGGCTTGATCGTTATTTACAAAGGGTCTGATGTTCTAGAAAGTAATAACATGAAAAACATGTTATTAAATATTTTCGTAATATTTAAATATTTCATTATCATGTTACAGTTTAATTATGTTAACTGAATTAATTTGTTTTTAAAATATGAAAATTTAATTAAAAAGTTACCTATATATATATATATTGTAAAATGGAGTTATTTTGAGGTGGGCCTCCTGAAGAAAACGTAATATATACGTCCTTGTGAAAGCGATGAACTAACTCAAATGATCAAGTCCCTCAATGGAATCTGGTATGAGATCGAAATTCTGTTTCTCTTCTTCATTGTTATTTACTTGTCAGGAGTGTTTGGTTCTTCAGTATCAATTCTTTAAGATATATAATGTTAAAAATAGTTATATCCAAAAATGAATACAAACACTATTACTTTACGAAGTGTCTAAAAATTGTAGTTACTTTAATCGCTACAATGGGTATTTCTTTTTAAATTCAATAGCTGTGCTAAATAATCAGCCAAGCATAATAAGCGATTATGCTTGTTGCACAGCTTCTCCAGTGTAATATCTGTTAGCGTCGAGTACAAAACAACGATTGGAATTCAGCCAAACATTGATTAGAGAAAGCATCAATTAGCATGCATGACTGATTCTATCACCAAGTGCGAGATCCACAGCGCCATCAGTTTCCGTTCTTTTGAATCCTGTAAAATCTTTCCTAAATGCACTCTTGAAACATGAAGAACCTATACTTAAATGCTCTCTTTAATCGTGAAGAATCTTTACGTAAATTCACTCTTGAATTTTTATCTCAACGCATTTTTAATAGTAAAGAATCTTAATCTAATTCACTCTTGAATCTCGCTGGTATTCTACATAAACGCAACCATACAGTTATCCATTCAAAAGCGATCTTTGAAAATGCAAATACAAGTTTATAATTGCAGGGCCTGATGGGCCGAGTGGCTAGCGCTCTGGCGCTCGGTACCACGGGTTTCCGGTTCGAGTCCCGGCGGCGCCATGGATGTTTGTAGTGGTTCGGCATCCACTTTAAACTGTAGGCTTCGGTCTAATATGATCGTAGAGCGTTTCGGGGCATTGTTACTCCGCGTCCGTGGCTTATCTTCAAGTTACATGCGCCCCCTGGGTAATGCAAAGTGAGTACATCTGTGCAGCGCTTGCCTTAAGGCATCAAGACCAAGCTGTCTAAGTGTTTACCAGCTGCATTAGAAAAAAAAAGTTTATAATTGTATTACAATTAAAATAAATTTACCCGATTTGGTGTTCAGTTGTACCCTAAAGAGATAAAATGCAGAATCTGTCAGTGT
>BPLR01001046.1:0-51798 GCA_021605095.1 Caerostris extrusa | reverse complement strand
ATTCTGAGCTCCTCTGACAGTTTTCGAGTAGAATCTAATCATGTTCTGCTACACATCGAAAAACATCCTCCGGCATGGATTTCGATATAAAGACCTATTTTACGTTTGCAGCATCTGAACTCTGAATCTTATTTTTTTACTATATAAGTAAGCCTATATATATATATATATTCAAGCGAACGATTTTTGCTTCGTTATGCTGTAGACAACTATTACCCTCTATGGTAATAATTATAATTAACTTAGGTAATAATTATAGATCGCCAACTATTTACCCACTAAATACTTAATTGCTTTTTAACACTATATTTTACCTGAATTCGAAGAGCATATTGTAACAATGACACATTTCTTCAGTGTGTTTAAATGCTAAAAATACCAAATTGAAACATATTAATGATGAAAAAAAATCATACCATGGAAATAATCTGTTTTTGTTTTCAATGTCATATTTTACCTGAACTCGAGGTTCGTATTCTAAAATGAATCCAGTGTTTTTAAATGCTCATAATACCTAATTGAAACTTATTTATCTTCTTTTATTTACATATTATTTATTTTTGATTCGATTATTTGATAAAATAATTTAACACACCATGACAACATACTTTTTCCACGCCATTTTACTAGAAAACACAAACTTGAATTCGAGGTGCAATGGCCCATATGTTCAATATGCTTAAACTGCTCATACACTACGTAAAAAAGCAGAAGGACACTTGATTTTGTAACAATAACCGTAACATATTTTATTTTTACTAAAATTTTTATTAGAAACATTTTACGAATATTTTAAAAACAGAAAGGATAAACACAAAGTACAAAATCACTGTTTAACTAAAAAGAACAACTCACTAAATTAAATATATTAGCAAGTGTCCTTCTACTTTTATTACGCATCCGAAATTATCGGAAACACTAATGTTATTAATTTTATTAATAATATTAGTGGTAGATGTTTAATTTTTTGCCTAAAATGAAAAAAGGGTCATTAAACTAAATCTGCATAAATATCTGGTAATTAGGAGAAAATAAAAGACATTAATTGGCAAAAAAAACACTGTCCTTCTATTTTTTTACGCAGTGTAATTCAAACATGTTAACGATTTGATTAGTTGTTAATGTTTGTGTAAACAGTTCATATTTAGAGTATTTAATAAAATTAAAAATTAATTAAATTTAATTAAATGAAGCAACTAAAGTCTTGGTGTATACGTTTCATTGTGTAATAATTTGTCCTTTCCTCTGCGTTTGTAATAAATTTTTGAATATTGTAAAGATAACCTATGAACACTTAGTATGCGTATTTTTTAATTTTGAAAAATGTTTTTCATTAACAAAAAAAATAAATAAATAAATAAAAATATATATACATTAAATAGAGAAAGTGTGTGGAAACTAAGCGTATAAAAAATGAAGAAAACTACCTCATTTTTATTTCTCAAAATTGTCCATTTCTTCTCAAAAAAGAAGGTTCTCGTCCAATAAAAAGATGGTTTCAGGAAATGTCGGTTTCTTTCGATATTATTACAGTTCGGACGAGCTTCGGTATTAGATGAACAGCAGGATAAGGTCTTTGGAAATAGTAGCTATTTTTAAATTGTAGCCTGCCTTCTTCATTTTCCTCTTTTTTAATACTTTTTTTTTTTTTCGAACTTGTTTCGAGTCCAGAGCTGCCAATATCTCCTCTCGAACTTCGAAGATGCCCTCACCCGTTGAAATTGACGGGAATGAATAAAGTTTTATTGGGCTGTTCCATTGCTCTACGATTCTGAGCTCCTTTGACAGTTTTCGCGTAGAATCTAATCATGTCTCCTACACACTGAAAAACATCCTCAGGCATAGATTTCGATATACAGCATCTATTTTACTTTCGCAGTATATGTACTTTGAATCATATTCTATTTTTTACTGTCTAAGTAAACAATTATATATATATATATATATATTAGGTGATTATAATTAAAGTCCCACTTTCAAAATGCTGCACAAAAGAACCATGTCACAAAGAGTTCAAATCTGAACTGAAAATGTTTGAATAGACGGGAAACAGTTGCGTATGCTTTGAAATTCACATTTTTCCATTACTTTCTTACGATTTTGTTCTTTATTTTATTTCTTTTTTAATTATTTACTTCATTTCATGAAAAAATTATGAATATTTGTTTGATATAATTTTATATTAACTAAATACAGATTTAGACAAAGTTAAAAACAATTTAAATTTTTTGTTCTAACAGATATCAAATAAAAGGAAGTTAAGGATTTATATATATATATTCCTAGGTGATCTAGTTAAAAATCTACTGTTTATTTCCTTTTTTCAAATATTTTTTTAGAAAATCTAAAAATATATTTTTAAATTTCTAAGATCTAAACTATCGAAAACGATATTTTTAAATTTGAAAAATCTAAGCTAACGAAAACAATATTTTTAAATTTGAAAATCTAAACTGTCAAAAACGATATAGTTATATTTAAAAAATCTAAACAGTCAAAAACGATTTATTTAAATTTGAAAATCTAAGCTAACGAAAACGATTTTTTTTTTTTAAATTTGAAAAATCTAAAACTGTCAAAAACGATATTAAATTTAAAAAATCTATACAGTCAAAAACGATTTATTTAAATTTGAAAATCTAAAACTATCGAAAACGATATTTTTAAATTTGAAAATCTCTGTCAAAAACGATATAGTTAAATTTAAAAAATCTATACAGTCAAGCAAAAACCTTTTGAAAAATCTAAACTATCAAAAACGATATTTTTAAATTTGAAAAATCTAAACTGTCAAAAACGATATAGTTAATATTTAAAAATCTATACAGTCAAAAACGATTTATTTAAATTTGAAAAATCTAAGCTAACGAAAACGATATTTTTTAAATTTGAAAAAATCTAAACTTTGTCAAAACGATATAGTTGAATTTAAAAATTATACAGTCGAAACGATTTATTTAAATTTGAAAAATCTAAACTATCGAAAACGATATTTTTAAATTTGAAAAATCTAAACTGTCAAAACGATATAGTTAAATTTAAAAATCTATACAGTCAAAAACGATTTATTTAAATTTGAAAAATCTAAACTATCGAAAACGATATTTTAAATTTGAAAAATCTAAAAAAATATAGTTAAATTTAAAATCTATACAGTCAAAAACGACGATTTATTTAAATTTGAAAAATCTAAACTATCGAAAACGATATTTTTAAATTTGAAAATCTAAACTGTCAAAAAAGCGATATAGTTAAATTTAAAAATCTATACAGTCAAAAACGATTTATTTAAATTTGAAAAATCTAAACTATTTTAAAATTTGAAAATCTAAACTGTCAAAAACGATATAGTTAAATTTAAAAATCTATACAGTCAAAAACGATTTATTTAAATTTGAAAAATCTAAATATTCAAAACGATATTTTTAAATTTGAAAAATCTAAACTGTCAAAAACGATATAGTTAAATTTAAAAAATCTATACAGTCAAAAACGATTTATTTAAATTTGAAAAATCTAAACTATCGAAATTTTTAAATTTGAAAAATCTAAACTGTCAAAAACGATATAGTTAAATTTAAAAATCTATACAGTCAAAAAACGATTTATTTAAATTTGAAAAAATCTAAACTATCGAAGACTATTTTTAAATTTGAAAAATCTAAACTGTCAAAAACGATATAGTTAAATTTGAAAAATCTATACAGTCAAAAACGATTTTTTAAATGTGAAAATCTGAACTATCGAAAACGATATTTTTAAATTTGTAAAAATCTAAACTGTCAAAAACGATATAGTTAAATTTAAAATCTAAAACAGTCAAAAACGATTTATTTAAATTTGAAAAATCTAAACTATCGAAAAACGATATTTTTAAATTTGAAAAATCTAAGTTATCAAAAACGATACTATTAAATTTGAAAAAGAATCTAAACTATTTAAAATGATATTTTTAATTTTTCTTATTTTTAATTTTGAAAACTATCTATAATAATAAATTTTTTAAATAATATTTTTAAATTTGAAAACTCCTGAACTATAAAATTTTTTTTAATTTGAAAAATCTAAAATACTAAAACGATATTTTTAAATTAAAAAATCTAAGCCATAAAATTGATATTTTTTTTATTTTGAAAAATCTAAAATTATATTTTTAAATTAAAAAAAAAATAAACGATAAAATATTTTTTTATTCTGAAAAAACTAAACCATCAATGCAAACTGTTTACTGGATAACTGCAATCAGATTAATTCAATACAACTTATTTTTAAAATTTTCATTAATTAATTAAAAATAATTCATTTCAGCACTTTTTAGTATTTACATTTTACAATCATTCAATTTCAAACTTTAACAAAAAATAATTGCTTTTCATATATATCAACTATTCTAAGAAATAATTTAATGGACCTATGTTACAAACTGCATTTTCTTCAGAACAGAAATCATAAAAAAAATTACTCTTTCATCGATCAGTTCTCCCCCAAGAGGGGCTGTAATACAGGGTGCAACAGAAGCATAAAAGATCAAGTCCTCACGAAAACTTAGAAAATGTACCATTACAAAATTGATTGCCTTAAGTTCCTTAACTGCCACCCCTTCCATTTGAAAGAGATAAAGTTCAACTTCATGTGAAGATCTGAAGATTTAAATCAATCTCCCTATTTTCTTTTCTTTTTCTTTAAGTTAAAAATAGCTTCATAATGTAGTTATCAATTTTGTAGGGAAACATGACTTTAAAAACTCAGTTCTCGAATAATTATATAAAACTGCTATTCGTGAATGTATTGTAAGTGTACTTAATTTGTATTTATAAAGGTTACAATTTAAAAGTGGAATAATTTTTTTACATTTGAATGTTTATAACCAATAACAAATGACTTGCATCACATATACAAATTACTGATCTCTGATGATATGTTGATCACATTAAATTATTAATTTTTGGAATGTTAATCGTTTTTATGCATTTGACATTTCTCAACTGCAAACCCTACCTCAATTAATAAAAAATGAAATAAAATTACATATATTGGTAAAAGCAATAATTGGGATGTTTTATGTAAGATATGTTTTTATGATGTTAAACATTAGAATTGTAGTTCAGAAAAAGAATAATCGGCTTGTGGTAAGCAAAGTTGTTGATTCTACACGCAACATGACAATAACTTCATCGATTGTTGTTGCATGGCATTGTGCATGGAACAAAACAAACCATCGACAATTACAGAGTTTGAAACGATCCTAATTCTCATGAGACAAAATGATCAAAACTTCCCAACTACTTCTGTAACAAAAAGTTATTGAACTTGCTGCCTACTATTGCAAAGGAAAATTAAATTCAGAAAACAATAGGATGGTACATGGTTGTCACAAAACAAGTGTATCAGGTCTGTAAATATGAAACCGAAATTTGCCCATAGAGGGCCTAGCTCTCAATGCAGTTACTTTCAAATCGCGTTTTTGGCGAAATTACTTTGTTGACATCTGACAAAGAGTTTAACTCAAAACAATATACATTTCATATCCTACCGTATTTTTCTATACCGTTGATCATGTCGAATTTTGTGCCTGGAAATTACGACTTGCGGACGGCATCGATTGGTTTGGTTTGTTTGTCGCTCTACGGTCATTTTGTGCACATTTTAGTCTAATTCGGACGGGACAAATTGCAAGCATTGCTGGAAGAGGATAACGCTCAAACACCAACAACAACTCGCAGATCAATTAAATACGACGCGAGAAGCCATATCCATACGTATCAAAGCCATGTGAAAGATGAAGAAGGTGGGAAAATGAGTTCCACATATGCTAAATTAAAGACAACAGGAAAAAGCCGAACATCATTTCCGAAATGCTGCTCACCAGAAATTAAAGAAATTCATTTCTTCATCGAATTGTGACTGGTGATGAAAAGTTGATATATTTTGAGACTCTAAGAGTAAATATCATGGGTAACTCAGACAAACCATTGACATAAGCTTGAAGCCCCCATCGCCAAGGCCCAATCGCTAATCTGAAAATCTGAAACGATGTTTTTAAATTTGAAAAAAATCTAAACTATCTAAAACGATGTTTTTTTATTAGAAAAATTTAAACGATAAAATGATATTTTCTTTTATTTTGAATATTCTGATTCCATGCAGAAAATTCTCTCTGTTTAATGGAATCAAAAGTGTGTGATCTATTATGAGCTGCTAAAACCTGGCGAAACTTAATACTGACCGACAACAAATGATCGATTTGAATCACACTTTACGTGAAAAATGCCTAGAATATCACAAACGACAACACAAAGTGGTTTTGCTTCATATCATGCACTATCACACACAGCGAAACTGGTCAAACAAACAAGACTTGGCTCTGTCCGATTACCACTTGTTTACACGTGATCCATCCGTCCATGGATTTGCATCGAGGATGTATTGCTGAGAGGCGCTACATTCCTTACGAAAATGGCTCGACGACTGGTTTGCCTCAAATGAGCAACGGTCTTTTTTCGAGTGCCATCCACAAATTGTCAGACAGATGGGGAAAATGTATAATTATCAATGGACGATACTTCGAATAAAATGTTTTTTTTTATCATTTCATATAATAAACGGTATTTTCTATACAAAAAGTCCTGTTTCATATTTACATACCTGGTTTGAGAGAAATAGAAAACTCAAAAAGAATGTGACAAACAGTCGCCATCCTTGTCAAAAACTTCAAGTTGAATATTGCTGTTGTTGAAGTATTAAAAAGGATAAATTTTGCCAATTGATAAAATAGTCATATTTATAGATTTAGGTTGGTTGAATAGACAGGTTGAGTGATTCATCGACAATTTATATAAACATTACAGAAGTTTTCCCCTCAATTGTTGTTGTTTCTATTGTTTATTTTTTATTACCTTTTATTCCTTACTTAAAAATAATAATAATATTAAAAACATAATATAATATATACATAATTTCTTTTAATTAAAACAAATTAACAAGTTAATTTTTTAAGTAAATTACTAATATATATATAAATATGCATATACATCTTATCATTTTTCTCTATAATCAGTGGACCTAAAACTTAAAAACTCCTCTCATTCACAAGACAGGAGGTTGCTAAGTAGCCACGCATGCATAGTTATGCATGTTTAATAAAACAAAATTACCACCATGAATACCATGCAGTTTCCCCCTTCTTCAAGTATCTTCAGTTCAAATTTGCACTCATTGTGACGATTTTAATTATACTCATTGTGGGTTTTAATTATAATTACCCTGTATATATATACATATATATATGCTGTTGTTGATTCAAAGTTCAGATGCTGCAAAAGTAAAAATAGGCGTTGTATATCGAAATCCATTCCTGCGAATGTTTTTTGGTGTGTAGGAGACATGATTAGATTCTATGCGAAAATTGTCAGAGGAGCTCAGAATTGTAGAGCAATGCAGCAACCCAATAGAACTTTATTCATTCCCGTCAATTTTACCCGGTGAGAGCTCTTTCGAAGTCCCAAGAGGAGATATTGACAGCTCTGGACTCGAAACAAGTTTTGAAAAAAAGTATTAAAAAGAGGAAATGAAGAAGGCAGGCTACATTTTAAAAAATAGCTACTGTTTCCAGAGACCTTATCCTGCTGTTCGCTTGATACCAAAGCTCGTCGGAGCTGTAATAATATCGAAAGAAACCGGCAATTCCTGAAGCCATCTTCTTATTGGACGAGAACCTTCTTTTGGAAAAGAAATGAACAATTTTCTGAGAAATAAAATGAGGTAGTATTTTTTTTTACGCTGAGCTTCCATACACATTCTCTACTTAAGGCATATGTATTTTTATTTTTCTTCATAAAAACTTTCTTTAAAATTAAAAAATATATACTGGATGTCCATAAATTATCTTTACAGTTTCAAAACTTTATTACAAAAGCAAATGAAAAGACAAATTATGCACAATCAAACGCATATACTCAACACTTCAATTGCTTCATTTAACATAATTTAATACTTTTTAAATAAGAACTTTTTACACAAACATTAACAAATAAGCAAATCATTAATATGTTTGAATTATGATTACCAGCAGTTAAAACAGACTGAACATATGTTTCAATGTTAGAATATGCACTTAGAGTTCAAGTTAGTGTTTTCAGGTAAAATATGGTGTGGAAAAAGAAAGCTGTTGCCATGGTGTGCTTTTCCTTTATTTTTAGCAAATAAGCAAATCAAAATAAATAACATGTAAACAATAAAATATGAATAACATGTTTGAGTTAGGTATGACAAGTTGAACATAATGAACATATGTTTTGTTGTTGGAAAAAGTACCACGATTTTAAGTAAAATATGACGTGGAAAAAGAACAGTTTGTTACGGTGGTTAGCTTTTTCCTTAAATATCAGCAAATAAGCAAATCTTTAATATGTTTAAATTCGGTATTACTAGCAGTTAAACATACTGAACATATTTTCCATTGTCTGAATATGCACCTCTAATATAAGGCTTTCCCATATTATATATTTAGGTAAAACAGAATATATTAAACACCTTCTCACACAACGATTACAACATGCATTGCTTTACCTTTATACTGATGAAACGTATTCCTTATCGATTTTTCGAATTCATTCTCTCCGATATTTTTTGTAACTATCCATTAGAATTCAGTGTTAGAATAAATCATTTAATATTCATGATTGCTATCTGCTTTCTTATTAATATTTCTTAAATAAAATGCAGAATATTTTCTTTATCTATTTCTTTTGAATTTGTGAATTTTTACATCAATGCAACTTTCTACTAAAAATTGTGATATTAGATTTCATAATATATTTATTTTCTCTTATTCAAATTCTATTCTTACTCCTCGATGAATTTGAAATATATATACCTACAAATTTGAAAAATAGTTTTGGCATCACATTGTTTTTGGTTCCATTTTTTTATTTTTGAAATTATTCACACCTATCTGTGAAATTGCACGTCTGGAATGAAAGTCAAAGTGGGAAATTAAATAAAAATAAAATTCGAATAAGCGGGAAATTTGAATGAACCGGGATTTTTAGAAATATATTTCAAATAATCTTCTGCAGTGGAATCAGATTTATTCTGTTGGCCGCCATATTTGCCTGAAGCTCCAACCATTCACAAACAGTTTCATTTTTTTTATGATACCATCCATTGAAATGCCCAGAGGAAATATCGAATGCATCTCAACTCTGATCGACTGTGTCAAATATCCCTTCGCCGAAAAGATATGTGAATTTTTGGAGATTCTTTTTTTCTCTTTTATTCTTGTTACGGGAGAGTTCTTATTTCTTTCATAACTTTCTTTGCATGAAACCAGGCATCATACGGGACAGGGGAAAAAGTATTATATATTTTTTTTTTTTGTAAAATATTTTTTCTTTCTCTGTGTTCATTTTTATGTTTGTCCAACGCATTCTTTAATATCAGCAGTTTGACAAAAAAAAAAAGGAACACTGAATATTGACTGAAAGTAAAATTTTCAACGGCTTTCTACTTATTATTCTTTTCACAAACAGTAAGAAGAAATGTTTTTAAGCAGGTTATTTTGATCACATGTTTTGGTGAAAATCAATGCATACTTGTTATATGTGAAATGATTTCTTTTTGACAGCATTATACAGTAAAAAGTGTTTTTTCAATAAACCAAATAAACTTATGATTTGCCAAAAGTACAGTCCAATAAAGAAAAACAAGTTTATCGAATAAATATCTAAAGCATTGTTAGAATATAGTGGAAAATGGTATTAAAATATAAATTGGCATTCAAAAAATTGTATTAATATACGATTTCTTTAAAATACAGGGTATTTATTAATAAAGGGACCCTATTTAGATCCATCTAGAACCCGTTATGCCAATCGGATTTTGACGAAACTTGGTATATACGTTATGGTCGTACGTTTATTGGTATATGCTTGGTATATAACTTAACGTATATACGTTAAGAAGCATATTATTATTTGGGAAATACTTTTTCATGCTGCGAACTCACTGTCCGATTACCACTTATTTACACATATGGTCCATCCATTTATGGACTTGCTGAACAGCGCTACACTTCTAAGACGACTGGATCAAACGAGCAACGTTTTTTTTTTTTTTTTTTTTTTTTTTGAAATGGCATCCAGAAATTGCCGGTGGGGAAAATGTATACCTATCAACCAACGGTAATTCGATATATGTATATGTGACATCTGTGAAACACACTCACCATTCTGGTCGTTGAATATTGCTGTTTCGGGCCTGAATAGTCTGGCGGCTAGCGCTCTGACGCTCGGTACCGCAGCTTTCGGGTTCGAATCCATAGGTGTTTGTAGAGGTTCTGAATCCACTTTAAAACAGTAAGTCCCGGTCTAACAGAATCGTAGAGGGTTACAGGGTATTGTTGCTTCGCGTCCGTAGCTTTCCCTTCTAGCTACACGAACGTCCTTTGTAGTGCTAACACGTGGGCTGAAAGGTTCATAGGCTGACATATAGACGTTGCTACTAGTATTAAATCCATATGATTTTTAGTTAGCCCTAACCTTCAAAGGACACATGTATAAATTTGACAGCGGTTACTGTATTAGTACGTGAGTTATAGCATTTTTTAGTGTTCATCACGTGCAGTCCATTCGGCTGACTGTCGATTGGACTCAGTGTGGAATGATGGAGCCATGTTTCATCCATTGTCACATATCGACGCAAAAATTTGGGTTCATTACGATTGAACAGCTCCAAACACTGCTTATAATCATCAATTCGTTGTTGTTTTTGAGTCGATTGTGAGCAGCTAGCGTGGCACCCACTTTGAACAAAACTTTCCATATCCAAATATTCATTCACGATATGTCCTTAAGGTCTCCTTGGTCATATCTTTAATATATATAATTAATTGATTCTTTGATATGTCCTTAAGATCATATCTTTAAGGTCTCAATTATCTAAATCAACTTCAATTTACGGTTATCAGAAATTATTTTGTGGACTTTTTTTGATATTTTCGTCGGTAACAGCCTCTTTGAGACGTCCATTGCGTGCATCGTCCTCGGTGCTCATTTCGCCTCGTTTAAATTTAGCAAACCACTTCTCTACGGTTGATTTTCCTGGTGCAAAGTCCGAATAATGTTTATCAAGCCAAGCCTTGGCTTCAATTGTATTTTTTTCTCCAAAAATCAATGCTTATTAACACACGAAATTCGTTTTTATCCATTTTTTCAAACTAACAAAAGTTGCTTCACTAAAAATACTATAACTCACATACTAATAGGGCAACAGCTGTCAAATTTATACACGTGTCTTTTGAAGGTTAGAGCTAACTAAAAATCATAGCTATTTAATAGTAGTAGCACCATCTATGTGTCAGCCTACGAACTTTTCAGCCCCCCTGTTAAGTGAGTAACGTCTGTGCAGCGCTTGCCTTAAGGCATCAAAAACAATTGTATAAGTGTTTGCCAACTGCATTAGAACAAAAAAAATTATTGCAGTTTTTGAAGTATTAAAAAAGATAAAATCGCTAAATGACTGTGGATAAAATAGCCATATTTATAAATTTAGATTGGATGAATAGGTAGGTTTAGTAATACATCGCCAATTTATATAAAAAGCACCCTATAAAAGTTACATAAAAGAGACAATTTACAGAAAAAAGAAGCACAGGTGTCAATAATTTATTTATAATTATTATTTATAATGAATATTTAAGTTATTACTATTTATTCATTACATTTTTAATTATATATAAATTATTTAATTTATTTAATATGTTTTGATGCCTTCATTTGGCTAAGTCTTCTATACCAGCTGAAGTTAGTCTAGACTGGGATCTTTTTTATTTATTGATTTCCGAAGTTTTGCTTGCCAATTCGACCTTCGGTGCGAGAGTTCTTTAAATGAGACCGCTGTTTTCTTTGGAAAGGTGCGTTTTTATCTAGTTAGAGGAAACACGCATGAGTTTTCCTGAACTATTTTTGGGAGTAAAAATGCACCGGAATGATTTAGTCCAAACGAAGTTTAGTTACGGTATATTCTTCTTCCCCTTTTGGATTGGGTTTCTTCATTTTATAGAAATCTTGAAATGAAGTCTGTGGAAAGGTGTAAATTCTTGTGTTGACATTGGTACATGTTTAGTACTAAAAAAGAAATGAAATTTAAAGTAATGTTAAAGAAATTAATGTTACAGAAATTTTTGAAATGGTTAAAATATATTATTTTATCATTTTTGAGTAACACATAAACGTTAAAATAATAAATGTTAAAAAATATGTTCGAATAATATATAGTTAGCAATATTTATAAAATTAGTTTAAATTATTTCTTATTCCTAACATAACTTTTTTTTTAATATTTAATGCAAGGCTGTGCAATTTCAAAAGGGGGCTAACTGTAAGTAAGCCGACAAGTAAGATTCTCTCCTATTTCTAAACAATTATTCTCACCCGTTTCGGGCCTATTTTCACTCAGTTAAAGCCATAGGATTTCATGCAATTGGTAGTTCAATTATCTGACTTGACTTGACTTTGAGATGTATGCTCGAGTTAGGTGAATTATCTCAATTTATCGAATTATTCTTGAGAAGAAATCAGGAAAAGAAATAAGAAAAATAATACAAATAAAAAAAAAAAAAAAGATCTTAAGATAGTCAGTGGAGTTTGATTGATTCCAAAAGTATTAAAGAAGCACCGAAATGTGGTGTGCAGAAGAATACGAAAAGGTTAATACAGACACACACACACACAAAAACTACGTAAATTTTCGTAGAAATTTAATTAGTGATATAATTCGTCGCTCATATGAAATAACCAAGAATAGGCTAGAGCTGCATATCCAAAAGCCTGTTTTAGCTTTTCTATTAGTACGTCATATGTAGTGCATTGGAATAAAATATGTTCCTCGGTTTCAGGCTTTTTTTGCATCGTGAGCACAGTGGAGGCGATGTTAATCCAAATCAATTGAGTCTGATTTTAGAAAGATAGGTTTTGGTGCGAAATCTTGAAATTGGTACTTCTTTTCTATTGATAGGTAAGAGACGATGAGTTGGTTTGATACTATTCAAATGCGTCAGATCCAGCGCGTATTTTCATTTTTTTTATTGTTCATCTGAGGTTTTAAATGTGGTCTTTATTCATTTTTTTCTTCTAATGCAGCTGGCAAATAGACCGTGATCTTTCGCCATAAGGGCTGCACCGACGTTACTCACTTTGCATTACCCAGGGGGCGCGTGTAACTTGATGATAAGCCACGGACACGGAGTAACAATGCCCCCGCAGCGCTCTAAAAACCTACAGCTTAAAGTGGATTCCGAACCACTTTCAAAGCCGGGATTTGAACCCGATACCTGTGGTAACGAATGCCAGAGTGCTTTCGGTCTTTATCAATATTGTAATACTGTTTTTTAATGGCTGTTCTCCTTATTTGATATTTTCGTGTTGCCAAAGCTCCAAATACAAATATGAGACGAATACCAAACTCTTGTCATTTTAATGATATTCAATAGAAAACTAAATCCCAAAAATATCAGTTTCATAGAAGAGTAAATCATTTGGTTATAAATCCGCTTATTATGGTGTAATTTATTCAATGACATGCATGCAATATCTATCAATTGAACACAGTTCTTGTATTCTATTTCACAAAAATAAGAATACACAAGGAAGTTAGTGGATCATTATTCAGCCTACTTTTAAATTTAATGGTCAGAAATTCAGAGAAATTACCGGCAATAAATTTTTCCTTCTGCTCATTGTTCCTCGTTTAAATTCAGCTTGCAGAAGATAAGACTTCCCAATTCCCAGCAGCCTAATTACCACAACTTGCAAAGTTTCTCTCTAGTCATGATTTGCACACTTGCATCCCAACAACCAAGAATTCGCCGTCCTTGAAGAGGATTATGACCGTAATTTTGAAATACCCTCGCCAAAACAAAAACAAAATGGATAAATAACAGCATGAAGTTGAAATTGGTCCACTTGCAAATTTATGTCATGAGTTAGAAAAAGTTTTGCATTTGCTATCCAAATTAAAATACAGAATCAGTTACTTTAGTTGTATTGTTCTGTGAGTGTCTACGTAATTGTTATTTTTGCAAAATTATTGAAAATTTCCTGATTTGAATGATCTAACATCAAAATTTATTTTATTTAATAATGAGTAGTTGGAAAATTAAAGACATAACTTAAATATAAAAACAGTACAAAAACTGGACTTATAAAACGTTTAAATGAAATTAAGACTTAACTTAAACTCTTAGTTTAAACCAGAAGTGGCCAACCAACGGCCCGCCTGGTTTAAACTAAGATTTGTGTATAAATTTATACATTAAAAAAATTTTCTGGCCAGTTAGATGTATCACACTTTTACAAAATATATTCATTTTATAATGGTCAAAATAGTGAAGACCAATGTATTAAAAATTACATTATGTGTGCATCCATATATTCAACAATTTACTTTGATTTTAAAATATTATTCTTGAGGTTATATGAGGGATATTGCCTGTTTAAATTATGAGTTTACACTTAAGAGTTCGTAGAATAATTAAATTATATTCTGCGAACTCATGATTCGCGCGCATCTTTGAGAATCTAATATAACAGGTTCTAAGTTTCATTAAAAGTGACCTCAGACGCAGTGACCATCTCTAGATATTTGTCAAATCTAGCGCAAAAAGGTGTCAGCGCTTTTGGTTTAACTTGCATCTACAAATCGTTCTTTTTTTTTTTTTTTTTCGAAAATGAAACTGACCCAACACAAAACAGGTTCAAACTTAACGGACAGAACATCCATTACGATGTGCAAATTGAGATCGACTTGCAAAAGCTAAGTGAAAGAGTGAAGAAACCAATATCACACTAGCAAAAAAAAAAATATTTTTTTAATGATTTCATTTTTTTATTTCATTATAAATAAATAAATTTTAAATTTTATCCTTAGTGTTATATATTTCTTTACAATGTGTGTTTAATATCATTGTTATTATATTATCTATGTTTACATATAAGAATAATAGTAAACACAATAATACTAACACATTATGTTTAAATTTTTCACTTAAAAATGTCTATAATAGATCTAAATCTAATATGGGTATATATAATTTTATTTGCGGCCCACAGAGTTAGGATGCATTTCCAAAGTGGTCCGCAAGTCCATTTCGGTTGGCTGCCCCTGTTCTAGACAAATGTGGTATTACGATTTATATACGATATATTTCATAACCCTTCATAAACTTATGATAATTATTACAACAAGTGTCCCTACCTTTTCAAGGAGTATCACTTCCAAAATTATTTGTAGTTAATCTGTTTGTTAGTAACTATATTTTTATTTTTAATTCTTCTTATACCCATAATGACATAAATTTTTGTAACGTGACTAATAGTTCTCGACGTCCAGCCTATTGAAGATGAAATTACATCTTCCTCATACATTTACATGGAGCGGTGCTCAATTCACGTCAAGTTCTCGGTGTCAATCTTCGAAATAAGGCATCAGTTATTCGACCTCAGCGGATGATTATGAGAGCACCCATTAAAATGTCCATATAATGACTGCACTCATCCATCAGACGTCGTGAATACTGAACACAATCAATCTTTACGAGTGGATGACTGCTTTGACAGCATGAATAATTTAGACGGAAAAAGCATTTATCCGTTATCAGTTATTTTATTCTAGTGCGTTATGCAACACACTTTTTAGGTGAAAACAATAAGTCCTTTAAGTCTTACTACAATAGAATTCTTTCTTTTCATTCTATATAAATAAATAACAACCTCTTCAGGAACACTATTACATAGAGGTGGATTTATTTTTTTAATATTAAAATAATTATTTTAAGTGGTAAAATCTATTGAAATATTATTTGCCACAAAATTCTCATCAATTAAAATAACAACAACAACAAAAATTCCCTTATTGATAAGCTGTTTAATCATAACTGGCCAACGTTCATAAGTAATACAGGCATAACTAACTAAGTTTGAGCTATATCTTTTCCTATTTTCACTGCGGGGTTATAGGGTTTTATAATGGAACTTACTATAAAACATTTGGGAATTTATGTATTTTATGACTTTGTTATACGAACTAAAAATACATTTTATAAAAGATACCTTTTCTTTTCCATTCCTGATTTTTACTTAAGTTATATATAATGTAGCGGAGCCTGAATGGCTAGCGCTATGCCGTTCGGTGCCGCAGGTTTCGTAATTCAAGTCCCAGCGGTAACATGGTAACATAAATATTTTTGAATGATTTCATTTTTTTTTTCATTTATATTTATATATTTTGGGCCTGCATGGCCGAGTGGCTAGCGCTCGGTACCACAGGTTTCGGGTTCGAGTCCCGGCCATGGTTGTTTGTAGTGGTTCGGAATCCACTTTAAAAAAGTAGTCCAGGTCTAATAGAATCGTAGATCGTTGCGATGGTAGTGTTACTCCGCATCCGTAGATTATCTTCAAGCTAGACACACTCCTGGTTAGTGCTAAATGAGTAACGTTTGTGCAGCGCTTGCCTTAAGGCTGCTAAGACAACTGTCTAAGTGTTTTCCAGCTGCATAAGAACAATATATACATATATATACAATGGTGTCCAAAAGTTAAGTATAAATCGTAAAATGCGAAAAACATGGAGTAAATCGTAAAATTATTCCAAATTTCTTGCGGATATTAATTGGGTGAAGAAGAAACATTGAGTTTATGCAAATCTTTTCAGTCGACTACGTCCTGCGCGAAACACCTGCGCATACCGGAACGCAGAGAAACCGATTCACGCAGCATAGGCAGTTCAGACAAGTTTCGTGCAACTGTTTGCGATGGAACGTTGTTAACCATCAAACAAGGTGAATGATGGCACAAAAACGCCATTTGGACACGTTTGCGAAAGGAAGAATCGTTAGAATGCTAGAATCCGGACGATCACAAACCGAAGTGTCTCGAATTTTGAATGTGGACCAGTCTGTGATCTCAAGACTGTGGCAGAGGTTTCAAAGAACGGGAGATGTTACCCGACAACCAGTATCAGGTCGACCAAGAGTCACAATCCTAGCCAAGACCGATATCTGGTAATAAGTGTGCGACGTCAGAGGGGCAGTACTGCCAGAGCACTGGGTTCGGCGCTCACAGTCGCCACAGGAATACGAATTTCGAGACAAACTGTTTTACAGAAGACTCAATCATGCTGGCCTGTATGCCAAAAGACCAGCAGTTTGCATTCCCCTCACGTCTGCGCATAAACGCGCTCGTTTGAACTGGAGTTTGAAACATCAACATTGGAGTGTGGACCTTTTAGTGGGCCATTTTGTTCAGTGACGAGTCCCGGTTTAGTTTAGTGATTCTCGTCGGGTAACGATATGGAGAGAACGTGGAACACGTTTTGAACCAAGAAACATAACGGAAAGACATCATTTTCCATCAAGGGGAGTAATGGTTTAAATCACGATGGACTGCCGCACAGACCTTATTTCTTTGACATGGGGTCTGTGACTGGTCAAAGTAAGAGACGAAGTTCTTGAGCCTATGTTCGATTGTTTCGAGTGCTGTCGGTCCTGACTTCATTTTCATGGATGATTGCGCCATGTCACCGATCGGTGCTGATTGATGACTTCCCTTGAAACGGAAAACATCCAGCACATGTCGTCCTGCGAACTCCCCGGTTTAAATCTTATCGAGCATGTATGGGATATGCTTGGGAGACAAATTGCAGCCCTTTCGCACCCACCAAGCTCCGTTACCGAACTGAACAGAGCTCTCCAAGAAGCTTGGAACCGTTTGAGCCCACAACTCATTCATCATCTCATAGCAAGTATGGTAAATCGCTGGTGCAGTGTGCCTATCTTCAGAGGTGAACACACGCCTAAACTGCAGCATCAGTATTTTATTTAATGTTTTCTTTCATTTTTCTTTAAAGTATGAACTCTTGCTGTGCTCAGTTTTCTTTCAAACTGCTACTTTGGATAATAAAGTTAATTATTACCGTTCTTTTGACTTGCTTTCTTATTTTATAAAAATGCATTTTACACTCGCTTATCACGTTTCCCGCCATTCTGATTTACAGTTCCTTCTTTATTCACATAATTATCAATTATGCTTAACTTTTTGACACCAGTGTATATATATATATATATATCTTCTTGAATTTAAATGTTCGTTGTTAAAGCTATCCTAGGATTTTATAGTTAATTTCTTTGGGTCTTACATACTTTCTGGACAACTTGTTTCACAACCTGTAACACTATATATTTTCTAAAAACATTTTTTTCGATTTGCTAATGCAGCTATAACAGTTCCTCTTTTTCATATTTGTGTCAATTATTTTTAGGTCGCTGCTGAAGCTTATGCGTACTTCAGATCTTCAAAAAATTATTTTCTTTTCGCTTTTGATGGAGTCTGATTCGACTCAAGTTCAGGTTTACGATAGCGAATGTTATACTGGTTTTGTTTTTAGATTTGATACTATTCCTTTTAAACACACGATAATTTACTTTGAGCGAATAATATTCTGAATTTAAAAAGAAAAAAATGGTGTCTGTAATTCATATCTTGTCAGTGTCCTCTTGATTTTTGTGCATACACAATAATTTATATATATATATATATATATACTATTATATATAATACTTATATATATATATATATATATATGTGTGTGTGTGTGTATTTGTGTATTGCATGTGAGAAAAAAAAGAGAGAGAGTTTCAAATTTTTGAATTAATCAATGAATTGGATTGAATTGAATTGAGATGAATGAATGAATTGAAAAACAGAAAAAGGTATGAAGGATAAAATAATTCACTTCTTAAATTTTTTAATTAATATCATATTCGTGCATAGGTTTATATAGTATAATCTTCCAAACATGACCATTTATTTGAAATTAAAAAATGTAATTTTAAAAATGCTATATGTTTTATTTAATATTTACATTAGATTTATTTTTAAATTCATGTAAATAAATTCAAAATATAAACTTGTATTGCTAATAATAAATTTTATTAATCTGTAAACTATATTGTTAGAAATATACAGAAGAGGCACCTATATATCCATATTATTTGATTAAATATGATAGTTAAAAAGGCCACTTATTAATTAGCCCGATATGAAAATTTTCAAAAGTTTTAAAATGTTATGATACTAATTAAGCATCTTAAGTAATCAATTAACCCACATTTTCACGATACATTAGACTCCAAATTAATGTGAGCATACTTTTTGATGATTTGACTAATTGATACGTTAATAATAGAGAATAATAGATCTAAGGCAAAAGATAATTTTAATATGCTTAATAATAATAAATAATAATAAATTAAGATAATTTTAATATACTTAATAATTATACTAGCCTAGAAACGTTGCTGTACATCATTTAAATTTAGTTTAAAAATTCCTTATAATTAAATATTTATTCTTTAGTAATGTTTTGGCTGTAACGTATAATGCTTGTGGAACGGCAATTGTGTAATATTTAGGTCATTAATTTGAGTTATACATTTAACTAAGATTACTAATTTTTTGCTGTAGACAGTGTGAAATTCGGGACCTATTTCTCGAAAATCTTTTTAATCATTTCAAAATTTTTGACTACTACTATACATCTGAATTAGCTTTATGCAGTTCTACAATATCCATGTCTGATTAATATGTATCGATATCAATGTTAAACAAATAAATTTCAATATTTAAATTTATTTTTAAAAATCAGATAAAAATGCAAATTATGTTATACAAAAATTATGCAATACAAAAATTATGTTATTTTTTGATGTTTGGATACTTTATAATGAAATTTTTAGTTATGATTTATATAAGATTAATGAATTGCAGATGTTGTAAGCATTGAATGCAATTCGATATTTTCGTAAATATTTCAAACAATTTTGGCTAAAAAACACATATTAATTAGTTTTACAGTTTTACAATATCCATGCTTATTTAATATGTATTGATATCAATTTTAAACAAATAAATTTCAATATTTTAATTAATTTTTAAAATCAGAAAAGTGAACTACTAGCTAACAGAAGCATTTATTTGAATCTCCATAATGATGCTGTATTTAATAGATATGTAAACTATCATATTCACTTTGTGACTTAACAGATTGAACTATTAAATAGGACCCCATGACTTCAGTTTTGATTAATATGTATCGATATCAATTTTAAACTTATGAATTAAATATTTTTAATTAATTTTTTAAAAATCAGACGTGAGCTCCTACAGTGACCAGTAACATTTATTTGAATTGCCATAATACTACATTTAATTTTATATGTAAACTATCATATCCACTTTATGACTCAACATATCGAACTATTAAATAGGGACCCCTGACTTCAATCTTCATAAACCACTCAATTCTTATCATGCAGACATATTCAACTCATCTCTGTACATCTTCCAAATTTCCTACTATATCTTGGAGGAAGTCATTACATTTATTTAAGTGCCCCCCAGAACAGTTACCATTGATTAACAACGTGTATGATTTCAATGAATAGCCAATCTTATCGTCCATGATTTACCACTTATCGATCCTCATATGAGTCCAAGGGTTATGGGCATGGGCTGTTGGCCCATCATTACCAGTTGGCTTCCGATTTCGTCATCTCCGGTTCATCCATCAGAGGAACACAAGGACAAAAGCTTCAAATAAGGCTCTAATGATGTCCTGTGTAATTTATGGACGCCTCATTAATTGGAGACTCCTGGCTTAAACACCAATCAGTTTTGACTCTGAGGGTGTCGGCATCATTATCGTTCGACCCATTATCTTGAACATAGATACAGCCTCTTATTTAGTAAGTTAAAAAAAACGAATCAACCTTTTTTTTTAATTTGTGTAATGAAAGAGGATGCTGTCCAATTTGCTGTTGTGCTGAAGAACTTTTTAATTTAATCTTCTGAAAGAGTGATCTTTAATGATGTCATTACTCATCATTACTCATCATTAAATATCACATTTTCGCATCACGTATAAAAAAGTTTATCTGCTTAAAGTATTGGGGTTTTTTTGTATATACCTAGAAGACAAATACATATATATGAGTTATAAGAACAAAAAAAAATAAATTAATGACGAAAGAATATTATATTTATGTTATTATTTTTAACTTACATCGCAAATAAATCTTTATTTTTCTTATCTGAGATCTATAATTATGTCTTTGGTGCCGAAAACCAAAAAAAAAATTAATGAAACAAAAATGTCACATCAACATTATTCTTGATTCATTGGCGCAACAGCCCCTTGGTGGGCAAATGCCATCACACTACTAGCAGATATTGAGTCAGGGAATGTTTTTACGGGGTAGGGTTATCACAGCCTTACACCCAACAGTTATATTAAACCGGGACCTGCAGTTTAGAATGTATTCCAAACCACTACAAACATCCATGGCACCGCCGGGACTCAAACCCGAAACCTGTGGCACCGACGCGCTAGAGCTCTAGACACTCGTCTATCAGACTCAACGTTATTATAAAGCTGAAATGGATGCGTGTTTATAATTGTGTTTTTGACTTTTTTAACGTTAAATGCTCATTGTTTTTTTTATTTATTTAATTTTTCTTCTGCTTCGAATATAATATATTTGTCATGTTTAAAGATAAAAATTGCAAGAAAATTCATTGTCAACGTGTTAAGTTTTGATATTAGAAGTTTTTGCAAACCGTATTTTGAACGTCCGTTAGCTTTTTCTCCCTAGCGCGCATATTCATAGGAAATTGCGCATGCGTATCTGTAATAATGTTTCCTATGAGCATGCGCGCCAGGGAGAAAAAGTAACGGACGTTCAAAATACGGTATGCAAACCTCTATTATTAAAATAAATAAATAAATGTTGAAAGAATATTACATTTATCTTATTTTCTTTTTAATTTACAGCGTATATAAATTCTTTTTTCTCTCTTATCTGAGATTTATAAATATGTTTTTGATGCAGGAAATTAAAAAATAAAAATTATAAAAACTGCGATGTCAACGTCAACATTATCACGAACTGAAATACATATGTTTTTGTAATTGTAAAACTTTCAGACTTTTTAATTTAAATGTTCATTATATTTTTAATTATTTATTTTCCATTAACTGTCTGTTTTAAATATAATATGCTTGCGATGCTTAAAATAAAAATTAGAAGAAATGTCATTGTCACCATGTTAAGTTTTGACATTTGACATTTTTAACAAACAAAAATCAATTATTTTTAGATTGCATTGAGTAAATCGTTTTATGTGGCTTCGATTTACAAAAAAAAAAAAAAAAATAATGATTACATAAAAATAATGATTTCTTAAAGATACGGAAAATACACGAAACATGAAATTTTACGTTGGTGTTAGAATAAAGGCATTTGATAAATCAAAAAATTACATGATAAAACAAATAATTCTAGTTAATTTTACATGATAGTCAAAATAATTACAAGTGATTGCCGTGAGATTCTATACCAGGGGTGGCCAACCCCGCGGTCCACCTTGAATATTTTTCCGGCCAGTGAAATTTATCACACTTTTACAAAATATATTTATTTTATACTGGCCAAAAATAAGTGAAAACCAATGTATTAAAAAAATGCATTATGTGTATATTCCTATATTCAAAATTGAACTGTCGAAAATATGACAAAAAATAACTTTGGTTTTAAAATGATATTCTTGCGAATATAGGATAGACACTGCCTGTTTTATTGATGAGTTTAAAGATATGAATTCACAGAATATATGTAAAATCAGTAACGTAGTGACCATCCCCTCGATACGCACAGTTGATTGTTGATAGCAGAGTCAACCACGCCCTTAATGAAGTTGTTAGCGGTTTTAGTTCAACTTACACCTGCCTTTTTCGATAATGAAATTAACCCAACACAAAACAAGCTCAAACATAACGGACGCTAATCTGCAACATTCATTACGATGTGCAAATACCCAAATTGAGATCGATTTGCAAAAGTTAAGCGAAAGAGTGGAGAAACAAATTTCGAGCGAAGAAAAAAAATATATTTTAATGATTTCATTTTTTTATTTCGTTTCTATATTTTATTTTTAATAATATACATTTCTTTACACTGGCCTTTAGTATCATCATCATTATTATATTATCTATGTTTACATGTAAAAATGATAGTAAACACAAAAATAATAACACACTATGCTTCAATTTTTCACCCCAAAAATGTCTGTAGTGGGTCTAAATCTAATATGGGATATATAATTTTATATGCTGCATTTATGATGCCTTTCCAAAGAGGCTAGGATCATTTGGGTTGGCCAGCCCCGTTGTATACTGTGAACATCATTTCACTTTAAATATTTTTAAACAGTGGGAAACTGTGGTAAATTTCGATGAGCATTTAAATACAAATGCAACCTTTTTTTTTTTCACTTAGGCTGAAATTTATGCTGTTTATTTTTATCTTTAATTAACTTCATCATTGAATTTCTATTTTTTATATTTTTCTTTATTTTAAAATACTTTTATCATTAGAATTAATGTAAAGCATGTTCAGGAAGTAAATCGTAAAAAGATTTTCGCAGAAATACTGAAAGAAATCAATTAAACCACGGACTTTGATTTCATTAGTTAAATGAACCAGCTTAATGGACCATTAACATAATGAATTCTCTCAAATTAGGTAAATTGATCGACAGAAAATTAAACACTTTGCGTTTTACAAACGCAAACGTTGAGATAATTGGAAGACAAACGTTTTATCTTTGTGTGGAAAGAAGATCCCAAAAAAGTAACTAAATAATCCCCAAACATTATTAACTGGCACTCAAGTTTGCTTTAAACTAGTAATTCACTTGAATCATGAAATTTAAATAAATTTAGACTTATTTAACAATACAAATTTTGTTTTGTATTTTAAAATTATGTACTGTGCGCAAAAGTAAGACCAATTTTTTTTTTCAAAAACTCTTTACTTATTCTTCTAAATTTATTTCATCGCCTTCAAAGTTATCCCATCCGGACACACTGCACTTATACCAACGTTTTTCCAATCCTCAATGTATGTTCAAAAGTCATCGCCAGAGATGGTCTTCAAATCGCGTGTTGAATCTCTTCAATCGACTCAAAACGGTGTCCCCGGTGTGGTCTTTTGAGTTTAGAAAATAGAAAGAAGTCGCACGGTGTGAATACAGTGGTTATTGAACAATAAGGGTCTAATATTTGGCGAAAAAGTCACTAAGAATCAATAGCAGTATGAGCTGGCGCGTTCAGTGTTTTCGGTACCAATCGAGATTGGAAGCTTTTGAGGCCCAAAATAGAATTGATCGATCCTTTTGTAATTCCAACATCACCAGCAAGGCCTCTAATTGTAAATCGACGGTTTGCAAGCACCAAATCTTTAATTTTTGGACGTGAACTTCGTCGGTTGAGGTTGAGGGTCGGCCAGAGGGTTCTTCGTCTTCAACGCGTTATCTGTCTTCTTTGAACTGTTTATACCACTTGTGAACATTTCTTTACAATATAGGAAAGATCACCGAATGCCTCCTGCAACATTCTATACGTTTCTGCAATCAAAATTGAATGCAAGTTCTCTGCTCAATTCATTCAGGCATTTCAAAAATCGTCGGAATCAGTTTTAGCGTCTCACAAAGCCAAGCGTAACTCAAACACTAATGAATATTTTGGCATCAAATTTCCCCAGATGTCAGGGACAGTTCCAGCAACCTAAAAAAAAGAAACAAAAATTTAAATTCCATAAACCCCGGAAATTTTAAATGGAAAATTGGTCTTACTTTTTGGACACATTAGTATATTCTTGATCAATCGAAATAATTCCATGTAAATATAAAAATAAAATATTACTGTGAGATTGTTTATTATGAACATCTTTTTCGCTTTAAATATTTTTAAACCGTAAATTGCGGCAAATTACAGAGGAGTCAAATTTCCATGCATCTGAATTCAAATCCAAGCTCTTTAACTTAATCTGAAATTTATGCTGCTTTCTTTATCCTTAATTAACTTCATCATTGAATTTCTATTTTTTATACGTTTTTCTTTATTTTAATTTACTTTTATCATCAGAATTAATGTAAAGCATGTTCAGGAAGTAAATTGTGAAAAGATCTTCGCAGATATTTTGAAAGGAATCAATTAAACCAGGGACTTTGATTTCATTAACTAAATGAACCAGCTTAATGGACCATTAACATAATGAATTCTCACAAAATGGGTGAATTGATCGACAAAGAAATGAACACTTTCCGTTCTACAGACGTACAGAAATTTGGAAGAGAAACGTTTTATCTTTTTGTGTTAAAAGAAGATTTCCAAAATACAAATAAAATTATTAACTGTTTCTAAATTTTACTTTAAACTGAGAATTCAGCTGAATCACGGAATTTAAATAAATTTAGACTTATTTAACAATAACAAAATTAATTATTTATGTTACAATTTTTAAAATTTAATTAAAATTTAATGTTAAAATTATTAAAATTAAATTAAAATTTAATGTTACGATTATTAAAATTTAATGTTAAAATTATTAAAATTAAATGTTAAAATTATTAAAGTTTAATGTTAAAATTATTAAAATTTAATTAAAGTTTAATGTTAAAATTATATACTTATTCTTGCATATCGTATACATTTTGTATTGAGTCGTATGGATAGCATGCTTTTCAGAATTGAGGTAGGGTTTATTTCGATGAAATAAATGATGAAAGAATATTATATTTAACATATCTTATTATTTTTAATTTATATTGTAAAATAATCTTTTTTTTTTTTATTTAACTGCTTTGATTTGTCGCTCTACGGTGATTTTGTGCACACTTTAGGCTAATTAGACCCGGAATCTACAGTTTAGCGTGGATTCCGAACCACTAACAAACATCCATGTCGCCGCCAGGATTCGAACCTGAAGGCTATAGTACCAATGGTCAGAGCAATAAGACGAAGAGAAAGCTAAGATGCTAGTTTTGAATGTTATAAAATAAGGATACTTGAACTTTATATGACTTCTGGTTTTTAAATACGTCTATAATAGTACTAATCAATAGAAATATATAGATATGATATATTAGATAAAAGCAGGTATATTAAATAAATGGCCACATCCAGGCCATTTTACTTTTTACTAAAGGCCAGAGCACTAGCCAATTGGCCATCAGGCAGCTTCAGAAACCAGGAAGTACAATGATGATTGTGAAAATTTGTCTTCCATCGATAGGCATACTACTTGATGTGAATTTTCCGGGTTTTCATTAACTTTACACACATATATGGGAAATTACTCAAAAAATCCTTATTTTAGTAAGGCTCGGTAGATTTTTGGTGACTTACATAAAGAGAACTCGAACTATATCTAGATAGATATAGCTTCTCCTTTTACATTGTCTCAATAGCCACATAGTAGTACAATGCCTTCAGCCTACTGGGAGATTCTGAAAAAGGAGGTTTTCTTTTTTACAGCGAAGGATTTTCAGTCCTAAGCCCAACGCTCTACAATCATATTATGCTAGGATTTACGAGAGTTGGACCCTTTACAGTAAATATTTGGCTTATACAGGGTGATTATAATTAAAGTCTCACTTTAAAAATGCTGTAAAAAACCCGCTCGTCACAATGAGTTCAAATTTGATCCGATGATACTTGAAGAGGGGGAAACGACTTCAAAAAAAGGTACAAAGTGCATTAAGAGATGGCGCTGTAAGAGACATAAAGAAAGTGAATTCTGTTGGAAGTGATAATTTGAATTGAAATTACAACGTATTTGGCATGAGTTGCGCATTAAACCAACTGTAGTGTTCAATGTGCTTGATTGTTTCGGTTTTTGACGGAAAAAAATGACTTCCAAATCATTCAATAGTTGTGACACTGTGAGTGGAAAGTTCATCCACTATTTTAAGGCCATACCAATTGGGATTTGAAAAATCGGTGGAACTTCTTTTGATGCTGTACAGTTTTGCCATCTTCAAGTATCTTCATTTCAAATTTGAATTCATTGTGACGAGTGGTCCTTTTTCACAGCATTCCGAAAGTGGACTTTAAATATAATTACCCTTCATGTTGCAGATTAGTAAAAACATTTACTTAAAATCAAAAACATAGACGTTTACATACTATAAATCCCACTCATATGGATATATAAGAATTCATAAAATATTAATGCATAAAAATCGTTATTTTCATAATTTCAAGTATATAAATAACAATGTACAATTTGGTATTTCATTTAAATAATTATAATTCTTTGTTAAACAACATTGCACTTTGCAGTAAATAAACAAATATTTTAAGATAAGTGCATGAATAAATAAAAAAAACCTCATTGGAAAGGAATGAATACATGCCACTCCAGATAGGTTTGTTTATTCGTAATATCTAAAGAATATGAAATGAATCTATTCGTATGCGTTTTGTTTAGTATTTAAATAATTCATTATTCATAGCAGATTCTACGAATGAGTTTAAAATCGATCCTATTTTTTTTATATATCATCTGTAACCATGATGGCAATTCCCGCACTACATGGAATGCATATTTTTAAATCCATTTTGTAAAATATATATCTTTTAGTGACAGAGATTGATAAAAGTTTCAAAACAAACGTACATTCATTTCTTTTTTATATTTTCGGTAACATTTTTAAAATAGATACTCAAATCATGGTTTGTAAATTTTAAACGATACACTTTTATGCCCAGATTTATTTCGGCTTCAGTTATATACAAGAAAAGTGCTTTAAGATACACAAGTAAATTTTTGATACAAACTATTATTGAAATTCTAATTATATTTTAATTGAATGTTTTGCAATTTTTCTAGTTAAAATCTTTCCCTTTCCCTTAATGCTTAAAATAATACTTCATTTAGAATAACAAAACATTAAAAAAGAGATCAAAGTATTAAAATGTCAACAAGTTTGAGGAGTTTAGTTGATATCGCATGTTTGCTAAAGATTGCAATTGATTTGAAAAAACAGATGATCAAACATTTTAGAAATGCATGCATGCATGCAAACATTTTAGAAATGTTAAAATTTTATTAATTATTATTTTTAAGGTAAACATATAAGTTTTCAGTACAAATAATTACTGAATTCTAGTCCAGCTGTACAAATTTACTACAATTCTCTGAAAAATAATTTAATTTTAATTGACTGCTTTACATTTTTCTAGTTTAAATATTTCCTTAATGCGTAAAAGGATAGTTCTTTGGAATAGCGAAACATCAAACTAAATCAAAGTATTAAAATATCAACAAGTTTGATGAATTTAGTTGTATATTTGGAAAAAGATAGTAATTAGTTTCTGAAACCTTTTAGAAACGCATGTTATTATTTTTAAGATAAACGTAAGTTTTCAACACAAACCATTATTGAAATTCTCGTTCAATTTTACAAATATACTATGATTCTCTGAAAAATAATTTAATTTTTAATTGAATGCTTTTACATTTTTCTAGTTGAAATCTTTCCCTTAATGCGTAAGACAATAGTTCTATAGATTAACAAAGCATAAAACAAGATCAAAGTATTCAAATATAAACAAATTTGAGGAATTAAGTTCATATCGCGTGTTTGCGAATATGTTAATTGGTTTCTCAAACGTTTCAGAAACGCATATTAAAAATTTTATTAATTATTATTTTTAAGGAAAACATATAAGTTTTCAGAACAAACTATTCTTGAAATTCTACACCAAATTTACAAATCTTCTATAATTCTCTGAAAAATAATTTAATTTTAATTGAGTGCTTTACAGTTTTTCTAGTTGAAATCTTTCCTTAATGTGTAAAATCATATTGCTTTATTATAAGAAAGCATAAAGCAAGATCAAAGTGTTAAAATATCATCAAGTTTGAGGAATTAAGTTGATAACGGTTGCATATTTGGCAAAGATGGTAATTGGTTTCTCAAATGTTTTATAAAAGCATTTTAAAATTTTTATTAGTTATTATTTTTAAAGTATGCATAGGAATTTCTATTATTAAAGCTTTAGTACAGTTCTACAAATCTACTAAAATCCTATGGAAAATAATTTGATTTTAATTGAGTGTTTTGCTATTTTTCTATTTGAAATCAGTCACTTAATGCATAAAAGGATGATTATTTATAATAAGAAAACATAAAGAGCAAAGTATTAAACTATCGTCAAGTTTGAGGAATTTAGTTGATATCAGTTGTATATTTGGCAAAGATGTTAATTGGCTTCTCAAAGATTGTAGAAAAGCGTTTAAAACATTTCTTTATTTTTATTTTTAAATAATGATCAGTTTTAGCAATTTTTAATTTTATTTTTTGCTTTAAAATAAGTTTGTAATAATTTTATGTTATTTCTCATTATGTGTTTGATAATTCTGAACATGGAAGTAAAAGTTTAAATATATAAGTAAATTTTAACTACTATTGTGGATTGTTGAAGAATTATTTCAGAAGATAGATCGGACTTAAAATTTTTTGACGCATTTCAGATTCCAAATTTAAATGGGCACTAAGTGAAGACATTGATATTATGGACGAAAACTTAGTTGATGGGATCCTTTAACCACCAACTGTCATGAGAACAAGCAATATAAAAAAAATAATAAATGCCTACTTAGATCAACAAAGAAAATTTTATTTTAATAAGAGTTTTTCTCCCATGTAAAACTAAAATTAATTAATTAAATTTAATGAATGGATTAATATTTGAAAAACTGTATTAACATCTAGTGTCATCCACTACAAATTTAAAAAAATGTATTTGAACATGAGTGGATGAATAAAAGGTATTTTATTAACGATTGAAAATTTGAACAAGATATATATAGGGAGAGTGTGAACTAATAGCAGGAATTGAAAACAGGATCGCTTACTAGTTTTTGTTTTCACAAATGATATTAAAAAGCTTGCTGAATTCTTCATCTTAACCCCCATGTAAAACAATAAAACGAAAAATCTTGTTTTGGTAGGTAGTTTTTTACTGTTGGCTTAAGTCTCCCTTCACCATGTCTCAAGTATTCATCTCCTATCAACACTTCTGCCACATTTTAAAGAAAAAGGTAAAAACTTACTAGACAAAGTGAATGGCTAAAGTGAAAATTATTTCTTCATTTTAGAGAAAAATAATCAAATTTTTTTATTGAAGTATAAAATATTTTAAGATGGGGCTCAATTACACCTATATACACAATCCAGTCTCGTTAATGTGACCACCTGTCAAAAGCCAGAATAACCACCTTTTGGCAGAGCGGACCGATTGCAATTCGATCAAGGTAATTAAAGATTGAAATGCTTTCCGATGCCCTAGGACATCCTTTATATACACTTCACTGCAATGTGCTGCCACCTGCTTTTTTTTATTGGTTATTTCACGTTGACGTCGAAAGTAGGTGGTGGTCACATTAATGTGACTGAACTGTGTAATTCGTTCTGTAATTAAAAGGTACATTATTTGTCCTAAAAAATTTTGAATGCGCAAATCAAAATGAAAAAACATAAAGTGAGATGCGTTTGATATTGTAAACAAAAAAACATACCATTAATATTTATTTATAGGTTATTCTATAGGTTCAAAAAATTATTATTAAGATATTCGTACATATTACATCCAAATATATTAAAAAATTTAAAAATTCACTAATATCAATTTAGAATACAAGAAATTTTGTATATTACAATATTTGAAATACATCCCTATATTTCCATTTCAAAAAAATATTTTTATTTATTTTAGGTTAATGAATATATATTTCCAAAATACATTAACTCCTCTAAATTGGTAATCTTTACTCTACGTCCAATGAAAATATTATTATTAGCAATATTTTCATTGGACGTAGAGTAAAGATTACCAATTTAGAGGAGTTTAATATATTTTGAAATATATATTCATTATCTGACAAGCAAGCATCCGTTTCTTTAAGTAATGAACTTTTTCAGATACTACCAATCATTCCGAAAGCTTGCATGTAGAAAAAGTTGGAATGCAACTTTTCTGATGAGACCTCCTAAAGTCAAACGAGACTTTTGCGTGCTTAGTATTATAATTTTGACGTGACCAAACTTTCTTCAGCAGGATGATGCCATTTTTAGTATTCTTCTCAATATACCCAGGAATAATGAAAAAAGGCTCAGAAATCTAGTTTTTACATCCTTTCGTGATGAGCTCGGTTTATGGAACCGTCTAGGTCTAGTCAGGATTGGTCTTAATTTAAAGTACACTTTTTTACTAGTCTGCTCGAAAGATGATATGTCTAGATATTATTTTTTATTAAAAGTAATTTACACGTAGATTTTTCATTTTCTAGTACGGTGTAAATAATGGCTTAATTTAAGAAAATATTATTTATACGTTACATTACTTACTGTATTTAGTACCATGGGTCTATGGTAGCCGATAAATAATTTTGTTTTAATATTTTATATTTAGTTTCTTTATATAATTATATATTATATTTATATATTGCATAATTTCGTTATATATATATATATATATATACATATATACAGGGTAGTTATAATTAAAGTTCCACTTTCAAAATGTTATAAAAAGAATCAATCATTCCAATGAGTTCAAATTTGAACTGAAGATAATTGAAGAAGAGGGAAACGGTACGGTATCAAAAAGTTCCCAAACATATTAATAGATGACACTGTAAGCTGCATAAAGAAAGTAAATTCGGCTTCCAGCGATATTTTGAATCGAAATGACAACGTATTTGGCATGAGTTGTACATTAAACCAACTGTAGTGATCAAATTGCTTGATTGTTTCGGTTTTTCGACGAAAAAAATGACTTCCAAGTCATTCAACAGTTGTGACACTGTAAATGAAAAGCCCATGCACTACGGCAAGTTCTACTAAATTTTGTGGAAAAAATCGGTGGACCTTTTTTGATGTCATATCTTTTCCCCGTTCTTCAAGTATCTTCAGTTCAAATTTGAACTCATTGTGTTGAGTGTTTCTTTTTACAGCATTTTGAAAGTGGGACTTTAATTATAATCATCCTGCTTTACAAATTTAAATATTTACTATTATCAATTTAACTGTACAAGAAATTTTATATTGCCAAAGACAATGCAAAATGTTTTGATTCTATTTAATTATAAATGAAATACATCTCTATATTTCTATTTCAAAAATATTTTTATTTAAATATTCTTACTAATAATATTGGCAAATAAAATAAATATTTACATCATCGGACCTAGGGTATAGATTATCAATTTAAAGGAGTTAATATATTTTGAAAACAGATATTCATTATCATTTGGCCAATGCGAGAGCATCCGCTTCTTTAAGTAATGAACTTTTTTCAGATACTACCAATCACACTGAAAGCTTACATGTAGAAAAAGTCGGAATGCAACTTTTCTGATGAGACCTCCTGAAGTCAAACAAGGCTTTCGCGTGCTCAGTATTATAATTCTGATGTGCCCAAACTTTCTTCAGTAGGATGATGCCATTTTTAGTATTCTTCTCAATATACCGGGAAATAATGAAAAGTTCCAGATATCTAGTTTTTTACATCCTTTCGTGATGAACGCGGTTTATGGAAACGTCTAGGTCTAGTCAAGATTGGTCTTGATTTAATGTAAACTTTTTTTACAAGTCTGCACGAAAGATAATATATATATAGATTATTTTTATTAAAAGTAATTTAAACTTTTTTACATAATTTTTCATTTTCTAATAGGGTATAAATAAATTACTTAATTTAAGAAAAATATTATTTATAGGTTAAATTACTGATTGCATTTGGTACGATGGGTCTATGGTTGTTAACATTTTATTTTTTTTTTATATTTTTATTTAATTTTTATTTTAATATTTATTTTTTTATATTTTTATTTAATTTTTATTTTAATATTTATTTTTTTATTTAATATTTTTTTTTTTTTTTTATATTTAAAATATGAAATTCATTTATTTTATTTTTTATTTTTTTTTTTTTTTTAATTTTTTTATATTTAAAATATGATGTTTTGTTTTTAATTTATTAAATATGAAGTATATATTTGTTTATTTTTTTTTTAAATGTAATTTTTTATATAATTAAATTAAATTTTTTTAGACTGTATACATTTCTACATTTCGATTGAATATGCACGAAGTATCTGCTTCAGACAAATTATTTATATATATATATATATATATATATATATATATATATTAAATATTAAAAGTAATTTACACTTTGATTTTTCATTTTCTAGTATGGTATAATTAATGCCTTAATTTAAGAAAAATATTATTTATAGGTTAAATTATTTATTGTATTTTGTACAATGGGTCTATGCTAAGCAAAAATGCATTTATATTTTATTTTTATATTTAAATTATGATGTCTATTTTTTTTTTTTATTTATTAAATATGAAGTATAGTGTTTTTATTTTTAAATATAATTTGTTATATAATTATATTTTATTTTTTAATCTATATACATTTTGATTACATATACATGAATTATCTGCGTCAGACAAATTATATATATTATTAAAAGTAATTTACACTTTGATTTTTCATTTTCTAGTAGGGTATAAATAAAGGCTTAATTTAAGAAAAATATTATTTATAGGTTAAATTACTTATTGCATTTGGTAGGATGGACCTATGTTAGTCAATAATCATTTTTATTTTTAATTTTTTATATTTAAAATTATGAAGTTTTTTTTTGTTTCTTATTTATTAAATATGAAGTATAGATTTTTTTTTTTAAATGTAATTTTTTATATAATTATATTTTATTTTTTAATCTATATACATTTCGATTGAATATACACGAAGTATCTGCTTCAGACAATATATGTATATACAAATTCATATATAATATATGTATGCATAAAAAAATAATAATAAATAAAACATTTTTAACTAAAAATAAAATAAAATATATATTTTTAAATATTCATTTCAGAATTTTGAATAATTTACCAAACTTTAAAATTGTTGTGGCTTTTATGAATTTTAATGTTTTAATAAAAAAAATGTCAGTGAAATATTTCTTGAAATTGATGTACTATTATTGTTTCTCCAAATTTATATATAGATATTACTTTATCAAAATAATTTACATTATTTTTCATTTTCTAATAAGATATATATTTTTTAATAATTAATTATATATATATATATATATATATATATATATATATATATATATATATATATATATATGTATGTATTTATTTATTTACATATGTATTATAAAATATAAATAAAAATTATATTAATTATTAAATATAAATAAATATTAAGTAAAAATTTACGTAGAATTTTTCAGCAATTTTCTAGATTTGTTGTTGCTTTTATGAATTTTATTAAAAACATTGTCAGTGAAAATTTCTCACTTTAAAATGAAATGCCCTAATTGCCCAAATGTATCCATCTATTTACATCTATCTATTTATGTATGTATATAAACTATTTATTTAAATTTTTAATTTTATTTCCATGTTCATAATTATCAATCACAGTATGAAAATAACACAAATTCATTACAAAATTATTTGAAAATAAACAATAAAATAAAAAATTGCTAAAACAAATAAAAAAATAAAAATAATAAAATTTTTAAACTGCTTTTCTATAACCTTTGAGAATCAATTAACGTCTTTGCCAAATATACAACTGATATCAACTAAGTTTCTCAAACTTGACAATATTTCATTACTTCGCTCTTTTTTATGTTTCCTTATTTTTAAAGAATTATCCTTTTATGCATTAAGTGACTGATTTCAAATAGAAAAATAGTAAAGCATTCCATTAAAATCAAATTATTTTCCATAGGATTGTAGCAGATTGTGAAACTGTTCTTAAAACTTCAATAATGTAAATACTGAAAACTCATATGCATACTTTAAATATAATAATCAATAAAGTTTTTAATATGCTGTTCTAAAATGTTTCAGAAACCAATTACCGTCTTCGCTTAACATGCGATATCAACTTAATTCCACAAACCTGTTGATATTTTAAAACCTTTGATATTGTTTTATGTTTTGTTTTTCTGAAGAACTATCATTTTAAGCATTAAGAGAAAGATTTCAACTAGAAAATTAGCAAAGCACTCAATTAAAATCAAATTATTTTTCACAGAATTGTAGTAGATTTGTAGAGTTGAACTAGAATTCAGTAATGGTTTGTACTGAAAACTTATACGTTTACCTTAAAATAATATAAATTAATAAAATTTTTAATATGCATTTCTAAAATATTTGAGAAACCGATTACCATCTTTGGCAAACATGCTATATCAAATTAATTCTACAAACTTGTTGATATTTTAATACTTTGATCTTGTTTCATGTTCTGTTATACTAAAGAACTATCATTTTAATCATTGAGGGAAAGATTTCGATTAGAAAACTGCAAAGCACTCAATTAAAACTAAATTATTTTTCACAGACTCATAATAGATTTTTAGAGATGTAATAGATTTTCAATAATAGTTTGTACTGAAAACTTATACGTTTACATTAGAAATAATAATTAACAAAAATTTTAAAATGCTCTTCTAAAATGTTTGAGAAACCAATTACCATCTTTGCCAAATATACAACTGATATCAACTTAATTCCTCAAACTTGGTGATATTTCAATACTTTGTGATTTCTTATGTTAAAGAATTATCATTTTATGCATCAAGTGACTGATTTCAAATTGAAAAATAATAATCAAGTACTCTATTAAAATAAAATTATTTTTGGATAGAATTGCAACAGATTTGTATAATTGTACTAAAACTTCAATAATAGTTGGTACTGAAAAATCATATGCATGCTTTAAAAATAATAATTATTAAAAAAATTTTTAAATGTTCTTCTAAAATGCTTGAGAAACCAATTCCCATCTTCGTTAAGCATGCGCTATCAACTTAATTCCTCAAACTCGATGATATTTTAATACTTTCATCTTGTTTTTATATTTCTACATTTTAAATAACTATCATTTTATGTATTTAGAGAAAGATTTCCACTAGAAAAATTGTAAAGCACTCAATTAAAATTAAATTATTTTTAGAGAACCTTAGTAGATTTGTAAAATGGGAATAAATTTCAGTAATAGTTTGCACTAAAATTTACATGTACTACTGTAAAAAGTAAGACCAATTTTCAATTTAAATTTCCCGCACATATGATATTTCAATTTATTTTTCTTTTTTTAGGTTGTTGGCACTGTCCTTCATCAGTGTGAAATTGCACGTCAAAATATTCATTAGTGTTTGAGTTACGCTTGGCTACTAACTACGCTTGGCTACGCTATGAAATACTAAAAATGATTCCGGCGATTTTTGAAATGTCTGAATGAATTGAGCAAAGGACATGCACTACATTTTGTTTGCGGAAACGTATAGAATGCTGCAGAAGGCATTCGGTGAGCATTGCTGTATCGGAAAGAAATTTTTAGAGAGATTTTTGAAATGTCTCTTCAATTGACTCAAAACGGTGTCCCCGGAGTAGTCTCTTGATTTTAGGGAATAGCCAGAAGTAGCAAGATGCTTAATCAGGTGAATACGGTGGTTTGTGGAACTATATGGGTTTCAGTTTTGGCAAAAACTCATGAAGAATCAATACAGTGTGAGCTGGTGCATTCAGTGTGTTCGGTACCAATCGAGATTTGAAGTGTTTAAGGGCCAAAACATCTTTTAAAATGGAATTTTGAAATTCCAACATCATCCGCAGGGTCTCTTATTGTAAATCGACGGACGTGAACATCGTCGGTTGAGGTTGATGTTTGACCAGGGCTCTTCATCTTCAGTGCGTTCTCTATCTTCTTTGAGCTGTTTTTACCACTTCTAAACATTTTTTTCCCATATAGGAATGTTCACCGAAGGCCTTCTGCAACATTCTATACGTTTCCGCAAACAAAATTTAAAGCAAGTTCTTTGCTCAATGAATTCAGACATTTCAAAAATCGCCTTAATCAGTTTTAGCATCTCATAAAACCAAGCGTAACTCAAACACTAATGAATATTCTGAAGTAAAATTTCACACAGATGTCAAGGACATTGCCACTAAAAGAGTAAAAAAATGAAATACCATATGTCTGGGAAATTTAAATTTAAAATTGATCTTACTTTTGGACATAGTAGTATATCTGAAAACACTTATTTTCTTGTATATAACTGAAGGCGAAATAAATCTCGGCATGGAAATTTATTGTGTAAAATTTATAAACCGTAATTCAGTATCTATTTTAAACATTTTTCGGAAAATAAAAAAAATAAAAAAAAAATGAATGTGGGTTTGTTTTGAAACTTTTATCAATCTCTGTCACTAAAAGGTATACATTTTAGAAAATGTATTTAAAAATATGCATTCCATGTAGTGTGGGAATTGCCCTCATAGTTGCAGATGATACATGGAAAAATAGGATCGATTTTAAAATCATTCGTAGAATCTGCTACGAATAATGAATTATTTAAATACGCTATAAACAAAACGCATACGAATGGATTCATTTCATATTCTTTAGATATTACGAATAAACAAACCTATCTGTATCGGTATGCATTTATTTCTTTCCAATGAGATTTCATTTTTTTTTTTCTTTGCATGCATTCAACTTAAAATATTTGTTTATTTATGCAATGTGCAATGTTGTTTAACAAACAATTATAATTATTTTAAATGGAAAACCAAATTCGATAGTACATTGTTGTGGACTTTAAATTCTGAAAATAAGGTTTTTTGTGCATTAATATGCTTTTATGAATTCTTATATATCCTTATGAGTAAGGCGTCCTTATGTATGCGGTATATATATATATATATATAGTTTATCCCCATATTATAATATGTTTATCCCCATATTTAATATGCCCCCATATTATATATATTATCTTCATATTATAAATCTAATATGGGGATATGTAATTTTATATGTGACAGGCAGAATTATGATATCTTTCCAGAGTGGTCCGCAAGATCATTTGGGTTGGCCACCCCTGATTTAAATACTTCTTTTAATTATATTAGATAAGCCACTTAAGAAAATTTCAATCCATCTTTGATTTCGACTCGATCAAAAATCTTTTAATCCAGATTTGTGACTGAGCCACATTGCTTCAGCTGCTACATAGGGTCTCAATTTAAATAAGGGATTCTTAACTTTTTTTCTTGGATCTCTTTTATCAATAAAATAAAAGCCACATAGCCCTTTACGCAGAATAAAGCTTTCCAATATGTCAAACAAAATTAATTCAGTTGTATTGAAAACGGATAAAATAATTGATGAAACGCGTGTTTCCAGTAAAGTTAAATAATAATTATTTTTTATTAATATAACTTCTACAGATGTTGTTTATCTTGAATTAAATTTATATAAGACAAATAAAAAACTTTTATTAACAACTTATAATATTAAAAGTCGCTTCACATATTCATGTGGAAAAAAAGTTAGATTTAATTAAATATTATAGTTTTCTTCTAATATAAGACCCTGAAAACAAGCTACGTGATCTTTAGTTAATAAGTAAAACCGACTGCCAGAGCGATAACCACCCGGCCATCAAGCCTTTCTATAATCAAGGGCTGCACTGACGTTACTCATTTAGCACTACCCAGGGGGCACGTGTAGCTTGAAGATAGGCTACGGACGCGAGCAGCACTATCCCCACAACGCTCTACCATCCTATTAGACCGGGACCTACAGTTTAAAGTGGATTCCGAACAACGGCATACATCCAGGGCATCGCTGGAACTCGAACCCGAAATCTGTGGTATCGAGAGCTAGAGCGCTAGCACTGCGCCATCAGGAAAATTACGATTAATCCAGATCAGTAAAAGCTATTTTTAATAAGAAATTATTATGACGTGAATAGTTAAATCAAAGACAGTAACTATGCATGTTGCGTATCCAGAAATATGCATGGCTAATGCTACCTCATTCATTAATCAGTTTTACCGCTGTCCTCTGATGTCGAGTAAAGCCTTATTCCAGCATTCAGGCGATTAATTAATGGGCGGCCATTCAAATCCATTCAAAAGACGTCGTAGTGAGAGGGCTCCTCATTTGTTATCCATGGAAACTCCTTAAATGAGGAGAGGAAGTTTTAATTTGGGTCGTGTTGAAATATAAATGAACACGTTCGCTTGTTTAAATGGTCTATGAATCTGGATGATGAAGGACTGTGGTTGTGTAGGTAGAGTAGATGTCGGAAATCCCTTCTGCAGATTTATGTTCCCATTGAAGCAATGGCTTAAATTACAGGAATCATTTGAATAGAAACATTCTATCACTCATAAATCAATACTGCATTAATTTTGTATCACTGCATCTATTATTGCTAAGTAACTGATTTGAAAGGAGAGAGCTGAATTATGTTGTGATTATTAACATATATGGATCTGCTTTTATGATTGTTCAAATTTTTCTTGAATGAGTTTACTTTTCATAATATAATTTTTTATGCTCTTCCATCTAAAACCGTTCCAATTATCGTTATTATTTATAACTTTGATTTATAGACGAAGTTCCAAAAGTGAGTTATTATAATAGTAGTAAAATAAATAACAAACATAGTTTTGGCAAGTTTCTCATTTGGTATCCGTGAAAACTCCTTAAACGAATAGAGGACATTTTAATTTGTTTAATTATTTAGCACTACCCAGTCGGCACGTGTAGCTTGAAGATATGCTACGGATGCGAGTAACACTACCCCCACAACGCTCTTCGATCGTATTAGACGGCAAACTAAGGTTTAAAGTAGATTCCGAACCACTACAAACATATCACCGCCGGGGCACTTACCCGAAACTGTGGTATCATACGCATGAGCTCTAGCCACTCTCCCATCAGGCCCCTATATAAGCGAGTGCTGCACCGCCTTTACTTATTTAGCACTACCCAGGGGGCACGTGTAGCTTGAATGTATGCTACGGACGAGAGTAACACTACCCCCACAGCTCTACGATTATATTAGACCGGCACCTACGGTTCAAAGTGGATTCCGTTCTACTACAAACATCCATGATATCGCCGAGACTCGAACCCGAAACCTGAGGTACCGAGCGCTAGCCACTCGACCATCAGGAACGATTATGATTAATCTAGTTTTAATCTAGATCAGTAAAAGCTATTTTTAATAAGAAATCATTATGACGTGAATAGTTAAATCAAAGACAGTAACTGTGCATGTTGCGTATCCAGAAATATGCATGGCTAAGTGCTACATCATTCATTACTCAGTTTTACCGCTGTCCTCTGATGTCCAGCAAACCCTTATTCCAGCATTCAGACGATTAATTAATGGGCGACCATTCAAAGCCATTCAAAAGACGTCGTAGTGAGAGGGCTCCTCATTTGTTATCCATGGAAACTCCTTAAATGAGGAGAGGAAGTTTTAATTTGGGTCGTGTTGAAATATAAATGAACACGTTCGCTTGTTTAAATGGTCTATGAATCTGGATGATGAAGGACTGTGGTTGTGTAGGTAGAGTAGATGTCGGAAATCCCTTCTGCAGATTTATGTTCCTATTGAAGCAATGGCCTAAATTACGGGAATCATTTGAATAGAAACATTCTATCACTCATAAATCAATACTGCATTAATTTTGTATCACTGCATCTATTGCTAAGTAACTGATTTGAAGGGATACAGCGGAATTATGTTTGGATTATTATATCGATCTGCTTTACGATTGTTCTAGAGTTTACTGTTCAAATCTTCTGAATATAATTTTTTATGCTCCACCATCTAAAAGACATCAATATAATTACCTAATTATAATTATTATTTATAACAACAAGAAATCCCAATAGTGTGTTAATCTAATAGTAGTAAAATAAATAAAAAAATTGGTTTGGGCTTGTTCATGCATAAAAATGGCCATGAACTGGAATAACATCAATAAAGAATTTATTAGGAATGTATCACTTCTATTTTCGCACCTATTATATATTAGGTATTATGCATTATGCATTAGGATAGATAAAAATGCACTAGGGTCCCATTCAGTATATGAAATTTGCGCGGATTGCTTTTTAGTATCACTGTAAAATATCTTTATATTACCATAAGACTGTTCATATTTCCTGTAATATCTTTTGAAGAAAATGTAAGTGTATCTTTTCAAGTTATTTATATATATTTTACAAGTTATTTATCTTTTGTAAAGTTCAAAAATGTTCCACCGATTTTCCCATCCAATTTGGTATGACTATGCCGTGGTGGATGGGCTTTCCACTAACGGTATCACAACTATTAAATGACTTGGAAGTCATTTTTCCGTCAAAAACCAAAACAATCAAGCACGCTGAACACTACAGCTGGTTGAATGTGCAGCTCATGGCAAGTAAGTTGTGATTTCGATTCAAAATATCACTGGCACTTTGTTTATGTCACTTACAGCGCCATCTATTGATACACTTTGGAACTTTTTTGATGCAGTACCGTTTCCCCCTTCTTCAAGTATCTTCAGTTCAAATATGAACTCATTGTGACGTGTGGTTCTTTTTTTTACAGCATTTTGAAAGTGGGATTTTAATTATACTCATTATGTATATTAGGCTGCAAAAATATAGGTAAATACATAATTAATTTTTTTTCTTAATCTATAAAAAAAAATTCAGGTCTACAAATACGAGTATCATTAATAATAATAATGCCTATCATTAATAATAATTTTTTCTGAAGAAACAGAAAAAGAGTTTTTAGCCAACTATTAAAAGAAAAGCAAATAAATCCGTAAAACAACATGTGATTTGTTACAATATGAATGCTGTTTCCTAGGGATAAGGCTGGATTGAATAATGATCATTCCTGGAAAAAACCTCTAACAAATGACAGGCTTTTGTTCTCTTGTAGGAAGTTTATCCACAAGAACAGATTGGGTAGTTGACGTAAATCTGACAGTTTGAATGGATCCTATCTGTGCTTGTAAACGAAATTCTTACAAACGAAAACAAATAATGGACTGCTTTGGATTTATTTTACCATATTTATTTTTTTTTTTATTTATTTTTATTTTATTTTTTTTTTTATTCTATTCAATTTCTTCTATTAGCTCACACTCTCCATCTATATATCTTGTTCAAATTTTCAATCGTTCATAAAAGGCTTTTTTATCCATCCACTCAAGTTCGAATGCATTTTTTTTAACTTTTAGTGGATGACACGTGATGTTGATATAGTTTTTTTCAAATATTAATTCATTCATTAAATTTAATTATACATACCAATGTTGCATATATACATACCAATATATGCAACATTGCACAATATATGCAACAATATATGCACACATATTAGTTGCATATATACATACCAATAGATGGCGTCAGATAAACTTAAAAAAATGAATGAAAATTATTTGTAAAGGAATTTTCTGCAATATAGTGAAAAAAAGTAGGAATTGACTTTAAATTTTTTTTTAATTACTTGTTTTTATACTATTTTTTATTATTTTAACTTTAAATAAAATGGTATCATTGTTTTTATTATATACAAATATTATAATAATTAAAGTCTAATAATAAGATTATAATTAAAGTCCTACTTTCTCTTTTTCATCCCATTAATATATATATATATATATATATATATGAGCTTTAAGTAATATAAGTAATTAAGTTATGTAATTTTATATATTATATATATAAATACAGGTTGGTTATAATTAAAGTACTACTTTCAAAATGCTGTAAAAACTCGTCACAATGAGTTCAAATTTGAACAGAAGGTATTCGATGAAGGAGGAAACGGTACGCATCAAAAGTTCCAAAGTGTATTAATAGATGGCGCTGTAAGAGGCATAAAGAAAATGAATTCGGCTGCCAGTGATATTTGATTTGAAATGACAACGTATTTGGCATAAGTTGCACATTAAGTCAACTAACTACAGCGTTTAATGTGCTTGATTGCTTTTGTTTTTTTGGGGGAAAAATTTATTTCCAATTCTTTCAACAGATGTGATACTGTGAGTGGAAAGCCTTTCCACCACTGCAAGGTAATATGAAATTGGATGGAAAAAATTGGGTGGAACTTTTTTTTTGGAATTTTTTCATGACATCATATTGTCTCCCCTTTCTTTAAGTATCTTCAGTTCAAATTTGAACTCATTTTGAAGAGTGGTTCTTTTCTTACAGCATTTTGAAAGTAGTCCGTTAATTATAATCACCCTGTATATACAGACAATCAATAACATTTTATAACAAAATAATTCTTATACAAATCTTCGTTTAATTTGACCAGTTAATGTATTGTTTCAAATGTGCTTGTATATTACATTTGCATTTTTTAGAAAGATCACGAATTAACTCGTGCCGGCATTAATTTTCAATTTTGTTCTAGAACGAATTTTTTGGAACAACACTGTGTTATTCTAAGACAAACAGCAATTAATTCATGATATTGTATGTTTGGGAAATATTGGGATTTTATGTGTTGTGGGTTTGATTTGGTTTTGTTGCTCAACTGTCATCTTGTGCACAAGAGGGCTAAAACTGACCGGGATCTAGAATTTAAAGTGGATTCGGAACCACTCACAAACATCCACCCGAAACATCCGACATCCCATTTGTGCGACAAACATCCGACTCCCAACCCGAAACCTGTGGTAATTGAGCGCCAGGGCGCTTCCCGCCCTATGTGTTGTAGGAGGAGCTTGAAAATTTCTGGCTATAAATAAATTCCCACTGGTTCAGATTTTTAATGTGCAATTCAGAATGGATACTTATATCTGTATTTCTATAAAAAGTAAAAGTGGGGCCAGATGACCGAGTGGCTAGCTCTCTGGCTCTCGGTATCACAGTTTTTGGGTTCCAGTCCCGGCGGTGCCATGGATGTGTGTAGTGGTTCGGAATTCACTTTAAGCCGGATGTCCTGGATTAATATGATCGTAGAGAGGGGTGTAGGCATTCTCGCGCATACCCCTGGGTAATGCTTGATGAGTAACACCGGTGCATCCCTTTAAGCTTATGGCTTAACGATTAATTGTCTCTGTATTGCCAGATGCATTAGAACAATTATTTTTTATCTCCGCTATATTAATAGCATTTCCTATTTAGAAATGTTATTTAATTTTTCATATATTGTAGATTTAATTTCGTTTATAAAGTAATAAATGTTAACTTTTTTCATATTTGCAGAGATGAATAATATTTTAGAAAGAATCTGCAGTCGTGGAAATCAATTCATATTGGAAATTTCTAACAAAAAAGTCTTGAATTTAATTTAAGAATAATTTCATGAAATTCGAAATAATTTAATTTTTTAACGTAGCAAAAATAAATAAAATGGAATAAAAAATTTATTATTCCTAATTCTATCAATGCATATTTTCGATTGTAATGAAAAAAATATATAATTCTGAAACAAAGCAATATTTAAAAAAACAACTAATCAATTTAAAACTTTCCTTTTCAACCAATATATTTTCCATCGCAAAGGTCTATGAAAAATGGCTTCTAAATTCAAACCCTGAAACGAACAAGTCATGTTGAGGCCTCCATTCATCAAAATAGTGCTTCTTCCGTCTGCTGCTCCAAACTGTAGGGGGCAAGCAGCGCTGGAAGAGAATTATGGGTTATCGCGATCCCTACTGTCATTGTTCTGTGGCTTAAAAGGATAACGTTTATAGTAAAAATAATTCTCATACCTTTCTTCGTTTATCTTGATCACTTAATGGATTGTTTCAAATGCGCTGGTTTGTTCAAATCTCATATTTGAGCTTTTCAGAAAGACCACGAAATAACTCGTGCTGACATTATTTTTCAATTTTGTACTAAAACGAGTATTGGGAGCTAGATTGTATTAATATAAGACAAACAGCTGTTAATTCGTTTGGCAACTATCGGGATTGTAGTTGAGCTTGAAACTTATGGCAATAAAATAGGATTGCAGTTCTGTTTTTAATGCACAATGTGTTTGTTAAATTTACATCTGTGTTTCTATAACAAAAACAAATAAAATAGAATCAAAAATTATTTTTCATAATTCTGTAAAAGATAATGATTTTTTTGAAACAAAACAATATTTAAAAAAACAACTAATCAATTTAAAACTTTCCTTCCGCAACCAATATATTTTTTCCATCTCAAATCTCTATGAAAAATGGTGTCTAAATTTAAACTCCAAGTTGCGCTTAAAATGAGCGAATAAGTCATGTTGAGGCATCCATTCATCAAAACCAAACCGTTTCAAAAAAGGTAAAACTCCAAACTGTTTCTAAGGGCCAAGTAGCGCCCGAAGAGAATTATGGGTTATCTCGATCGCTACTGTCATTGTTCCGTTGTTCTCTGACTTAAAAGGATAACAGGTGTTTCGCTCAGAAAGTCGGGAGATGGTTTATCATGCAGTTGTGCTCTAGTAGCGGGTAAGTCAAAAACACTTTTTCAAGGTAACTTTGCAATTATATTTACTCATCTCGAGCGCTTGATAAGTTTAAGTGTTATCTTTGGAAAGATAAGTCTGAAGAGGAGTCAAGTGTGGGCTGAGTTTTGTTTTAGAATCATAAATATTAACTTTAACTTCACGTTTGGAGAGGTGAATAATATTTTTAAATCGCAACTGCAGTCGTAGAAATAAATTCGTAATGGTAATATAAAATATAATGTCTTAAGATGATATTTAAGAATGATTTAATGTAAAACGGATTAATCTTAAGATGGTTCTGAAGAATAATTGAATGAAATTCGAATAATTTATTTTTAACGAATGACGTTCAGAATATTTAATTTAAAATGGTATGTTAAGATTGTTTTGAAATATAATTGAATAAAATTTGGAATACTTTATTTTTTAACGAATGAATTTGGAATTATTTAATTTAAAATGTAATATTTTAATATTGTTCTGAAGAATAATTGAATGAAATTCGGAATAATTTAATTTTTTAAGGAATAAAGCTTAGAATTATTTAATATGTTATTTATGAAGCTCAAAATAATGTATTTTATGAATGTATCTCGGAACAATTTAATATTTAATGATAGAAGCTCTGAATAATTTAGTATTGTATTAAGAGGTATTTATTAATAAAATTCAGAATAATTTAATAATTAATAAATTAAACTCAGAAAGATTTAATATTTAATTAAATGACGCAAAGAATAATTTATTAATTGCCCATACAATTATTAATTTAATTCTTTTGAAATTTTTATTTATAAATAAAGAAGCTACTACTGAACTACAGTAGCTACTATTAGCTAACTGAAGATGCTACTATTAGCTAACTACTGAAGCTAAGAATTATGTAATATTTAATTGGTTAATATTAAAACAGAATAATTCAGTTTTTAATGAATGAATTTCATAATAATTTAAGTTTTAATTAATGAAGCACAAAATAATTTAATATTTTATTAATGGGATCCTGAATAATTTATTATCTACACTTTATGAATAGAATTTCTTATTTAGAAATGTTACTTAATTATTCGTAGACTGTAGACTTAACGTCGTTTTTAAAATTATAAATATCAACTTTTTCGTATTTTCGTAGATCATTGAGAATTTTAAAACTCATCTGCAGTCGTAGAAATTAATTCATATTGGGAATTTCAAACAAAAAAATCTTAAGATAGTTTGTAAGAATAATTTAATGAATCTCGGAATAATTTAATGTTTGACTAATACTCAGAATTATTTAATATTTAATTGATGAAGCTCAGAATAAATGTATTTTACGAATTAATCTCATATTAATTTAATATTTAATTAATTATTCTTGCACTATTTTGATATTTTAATTAAATAAACGCAGAATAATTTATTAATTGCTCTTTATTAAAGCATTTCTTATTTAAAAATGTTACTTAATGTTACTTAGCTACTTAGATCTAATTTCGTTTTTAAAATTATGAGTATTAACTTTTATTCATATTTGCAGAGATGAATAATATTTTAAAAAGCCTCTAGAGTCGTTGAAATAAAATAATCTTAAGATTAATTTAAGAATAATTTAATGGAACTCGGGGTAATTTAATTTCTAATTAATGAAGCTTAGAATAATTCAGTATTTTTTAATGAATCTCATAATAATTTATTATTTAATTAATGAAGATCTGAATAACGTAATGCTTTATTAATGAGGTAAAAATTTATTTATTATCTTAATTTATTTATTAATAGAATTTCCTTTTTATAAGTGATATTTAATTATTACTTAATTTTGTACTTAATTTTGCTTTTTAGAATTATAAATATTAACTTTTTTTTTAATATTTGCTGAGATGATTAATATTTTTAAAATCTCATTTCCTTCAGTAAATTAAATTGCTATTTGGATATAGAGTAAATATTCTTATTTATATAAAAAGAAGTTTATAAGAAAGATTAATGAAATACAGAATGATTTAATATTTAATAAATGAATCACAGAATAATTTAATATTTAATTAATGAGGCTCAGAATAATTTATTAATTGTACAAATAATTATTCCTTTAATTCTATTTGAAAATTTTATTTATAAATATAGAAACAATTATTGTTTATTTTATAAAAAGTAATAAATTCTGCTGTTTAACTATTAGTTTTATTCATAAGAATTATTAATATTTTCTGCAAGCATACGTTATCATTATCTTAGATTGATTAAAAGATTAACTTAAAACAGAAATTAAATTTTCGTACTAAGCAATTTTAATATTTTTGGTTTGAAATTTCTGGACATTTTATATTTAAACAAAACCTTGATTTAAAATATATTTTGGACGTAAATCTAGTACGTACCGTATTGTTACGTTTTTAACTAAATAAAATTTAAAAAAAAAAATTACAAAATTAAAAAACATCATTGAATATGATATTTAGTGATCCCAATTTTTTTTATGTCTAACCAAATTGTAATTCACATTACGATTGTACAAATTTACATCTCTAGGAGGTGAGTTTATTTTATGTATATAGATTTATTTAAATTAATTTGCAAAAATAATATTTATCTCCAAACATTTTAATACATTTCTTTGTTTAATAGACAAATTTTTTTAATTAATTAAAACTTTACTTTGTGAAAGAATCTTTTGAGAATCTTTATATGAATTTATTTTTAAAATAATTATTCAAAGTACATCACTAGATTTCATTATTAATGAAAAGTAAAATATTCAAGACAAAACTGTTTAAATTAGATATAATTCTTGTAAATATTCATCAAATAAAGATAAATAAAAAATTAATTGTTTTATTATGAATTTAATTTATTTGTGGGCATTAAGAAAAGGAAAATGAAATTAGACGGGTTTTTTTGGACTACAGTTTTGTAAGTTTTAAAAATCAGTAATGGGGCCTGATAGCCACTGTGGTGCTCGGTACCACAGGTTTCAGGTATGAGTCTCGGCGGAGCCATGAATGTTTATAGTGGTTCGAATCCACTTTAAACCGTAGGTCCCGGTCTAATAGGATCATAGAGCGGTGTGGGGATAGTGTTACTCGCGTCCGTAGCATATCTTCGACTACAAGCGCCCTCTGGGTAGTGCTAAATGAGTAACAGCGGTGCGGCCCTTACTTAGAACATAAGATTAACTGTCTCTGTATTGTCAGTTGCATTAGAACAACAACAAATTCTTTTTGTTGTTGTTGTTTTTGGGCCTGATGGCCGAGTGGCTAGTGCTCTGGCGCTTGGTATAGGCATAAGTTTCGGGTTCGAGTCCCGAATGCCCTTTAAACCGTAGGTCCCGGTCTAATAGGATCTTAGAGTGTTGTGAGGGTGGTGTTATTCACGTCTGTAACATATCTTCAAGCTACATATGCCTCCTGGGAAATGATAAATGAGTAACAAAGATGCAGAAATTGCTTATGTATAAAAATTAACTGTCTCTGTATAAGAACAAAAACAGATTTCATTCTTAGTAAAAAGTAAAATATTTAAAAAACTGTTTAAATTAAATTAAATACATAAATTAAATAAGCCATAAAATAATTATAATTTAAAAAATTATATTTAGTTATTTATATTATGGATTTTAATTATTTATGGACATTAAGAGAAAGGAAATGAGGTTTTTGGACTAAATATTTAAATCAATTAAACTAATTTTGTTGCAAAATATTGATTTTTATTTAATTGTTAACAAATAATTAAAATTAATACGCTACTAGTTAAGCAAAAAGTAAAACTATATTGTATTAAAAAAACAACTGATGATTTTAAAATATAAAAATTCCAACGCAAGTAACAATAGATATAAATTCAACTGTATATTTCAACTGCCAGAAAAAAAATTAATATATTTATGTAACATTTTTCTAAACTTTAAGTACCGGCTCTCAGCTAAATTCAGTTAAAATCAATAAAAACTCATTTTGAATATTTTCTGTCCTTTTTCAAAAAAATAGGGGAAAGAGTCATTCTGTAAAAATTCCAATATTAATCTATTCAATTAAAGAAAAAATATTTACTTTGTTGAATACCTTAAAACCTTAAGGGCTTTGGTTGGATTAGAAGATCAAAATGTAATTAAAATGGAAGGAATTTTTTTATTTTGACCACCGAATTTAGCGTGTGTAGAGTTTTTTTTTTCTCCAAATAAATCTCATTTAATTTTTACGACTTTTTTTAAAGATTGAAAATAAAATTCCCGTCGATTAAAAATACACGGAAAATGAATTAATTTGTATCATCCAAATAAATTATTTCCAATGTAACTATTTTCGCTAAGGATTATCAGTACATTTTTTTTTCTAAAAGCAACGTGAATGAATAAGGAACATTAAATGAATTTTTATTTAGAAAATATTCAAAAATGAGTGATTTTAATGTTAAATAATTTTTAATAAATAATTTATATAATCATTTAATGAATGAAATCTATATAATTATTAAAAATAATTATTATTATTAATGAATTAAATATTATTTATTAAAGAATAATAAATTAAATCTTATAGAATAGTTCATATTAATTAATGAATTAAACATTTATTAATTAATTTAATTATTTAATAAATTAAATCTTTTAATAATTTTAATGAAATCCATATGCGTTTTTTTTTAATGCATCCAAAATGAGTAAAATAATGATAAGTATAATATTTAAATTCAGTTCTTCAATTTGAATAGAAAATTTCAATATTGAAAATTTTGGTAAATGATTATCAAAAAAAAAATATTATATATATATTAAATGTGTCCATTCGGTAGTATTTCTTAAATTTATCAATACATGGACCACCTGGTGGAGTTTTCCGGGTTTTCTTCTGTACGATAGGCAAATGTGAGGTAGTTCCTCCTGAAAGACCTCTCGAAATGCCCTCCTTCTTCAGCGACATGGAGCAAAAGTCTGACTTCTACCTACGGGTGCTCCATCACAACAGAATTTGCCCTCCCTCTTCTTTTCTTCCATGAGGTACACGGCAACAAAAACAACAAATTGATATAATTTAAATTCCAAACACAAAATGTCTTCACAAATCCATTCTAAAATTTAATACAAGCAGCACAATATATTTATATGAATTTGAATATTTATTCATAATTAATTCATTTATGCAATTTTTCATAATTATTAATTATGTCTTGACAAGTTAATTTTTTTGAGATATTCGATTAATTAATAAAAAAAAAAAGTAAATAAGAGCAGAATATAAAAATATAGCCTTTGATTTATCTTACTGAAATTTATCATTCACTTCATATAGATCAATAAATTAAGATCGTCTAGACGAATACGATAGGGCTTCAGTTTCATATAATATAATCAATGAACAGACGCAATTTTCATTTTCATGCATCATTTGATAAGATAATTATATTAATAGTTATTAAATTACTCAGAAATTATTTACTATATACAAAAAGAATCAAAGAATAAATTTGATTTTAATCTTGCTCCGTATATCAGTTATTTTTGTCATTTTTTTTTAAGAAGTGTACTGTTTCATTTTTAAATATACATTTAATCAGAATTAAATATTATATGTTTAAGGAATTCCATACATATAGTAATTCAATAATTAAATGTCTTTAAAATATTATATATGCAGAAATAATATTCATTAAATTCATTAAACATTTTAATCAATCTTCACAAAAATTAATAATTGATTTGTTTTCATTTAGAACAGAGGTGGCCAACCCACTGCCAGCCTTAAATATTTTCCGGGCCCGAGAGATTTATCTCACTTTTTACAAAAAATAGTAAAACCAATGTAAAGGCCAAAATAGTAAAAACCAATGTATTAAAAATACAGTATGTGTGCATCCATATGTTCAAAAATTAACTGTCGAAATTATGAGAAAAGGCAACTTTGATTTTGATTTGATGATGATATGACAGATATTGCCTGTTTTATTTATGAACTTACAGTTATGAGTTCGCAGAATAATTAAATTATATTCTGCGAACTCATGATGAGTGGAGAAACAAATATCGCACTAGTAAAATAAATATATATATTTTTTTATTTTCGTTTATATTTATATATTTTTTATATTTCATTTTTACACTATGTGCGTTTAGTATCATTATTATTATATTATCCATAATAACTCTCAATAATAATAACTCATTATGTTTCAATTTTTCACTTCAAGAAATACCTATAGTGTGTATAAATCTAATATGGGGATATATAATTTTATATGCGGCCGGAATTAGGATGCATTTCCAAAGTGGCCGGCAAGATCATTTGGGTTGGCCAAACCTGTTTTAGAATAAAACTGAGCTAATGATTAAACCCATTCTTTAACAAAATCACGCCATTGTGCTTTTGTTACTTTAGAATGTTTTGTATGAATATATTTTGCTTTCAATTAATATTAGAAAAATAATTTGTAAATTCTGTAAAATTTACATAATTCTTTTTGTGTTATCATGGAATTATGGAATAATTAGAGACATTAAAAATATTCAAATATAATTAGATATAAAATCCATTTATAAATTAACACATCAATATTTTAAG